>NDFZ01004767.1:0-130266 GCA_002192655.3 Mamestra configurata
GCTTCCCGAAGGCCGCCCAGCCCAAGCGTATTCTTCTGGTCGCTTCCTTCTCAAAGTTGTGCCAAATATAATTATATGTAAGTTTTAATAATTACATGGAACCAAATCGAAACAAAAATCTTATGAACTTTATAACGCTTTGTTATTTTAAACAATGAAGTTGTCTAAACTTTTATGGGCATGAGCCTTTTCCTGTAGTACTAAGGTCGCCAGTGAGTGACTTCATTTGCAGGGGCCATCGTGGGGCTATACACGGTGGACAGGATAAATAACTGTTCAGACCTGGATTAAGCTGGTAAATTTTCGTTTTTCCTGAATTATCCTACATGTTAAGGTCGGTTTTCAACGATAGTAGTCATATTTTGATCCAAACATTGTTTTAGTTTTATTTTGTGTTCCAGGGGGAGTACTTTCTAAGCCCGAAGTTCGTAGTTTCGGGCTTAGTTGCGGGCGTATTCTACTCCGTATCACCACGGACTTACGATTAGTTCCGAACCCGAACTAAGAATGAATGACAACACGATTTGACAGTAACTGTCAAATCGTGTTGTCATTAATTCTTAGTTTAGAGAGAAGCCCCCCAGAAACGGAACGACGCTAGTATCTTGGATCAACACCACTCTCTTTGAGCTGTGGTTAAAATCAAGCTGTTGATATGCGTTTCATTTCTGCCAGATCATTTGATAAATCGGTCCTATTATTATTTGTAAACGTATCCATATACCATACCAATATTATAGATGCGATCGTAACTCTGTCTGTTTGTTTGTTTGTCACCTCTTCACGTCTTAACGGCTATACAGATTGGGATGAAACAAAAGGCACACAGGTAGACCATGTCTTGGAATAGATTATGGGATAATTTTTATCCCGGGGGTCTATGTTCCCTTGGAAATTTTTGAATTTTGTTACGAGATATTTGTTGATATTGGCAGCAAAACACTCAGTTAAAATGACGTCAGCATTACAAACGCAGCCCGCATTTTTATCCCGGGAGTATGTTCCCTTGGGAATTTTAGAAGTTTGTTACGAGATATTTGTTGAAATTGGCAGCAAAACAATTAGTTAAAATGACGTCAGTATTACAAACGCACCCCGCATTTATCTTTTCATAATAAGGTCAAAGTGAATAGTACTTATCTATTTGGAGATATCGGGCAGTGCCTGAGGCTTTATAAAATAAAGAAAAGAAACGATAAAACCACATATTTTTTCCTGTTACTATTTATAAAATCAGAGAGATGAAAGAAAGAAATAAATCTTTATTTCGTAGCAATAAGTGCGATAGTTGTTCCTCGCTTAACTGTGAGGTTGACCGGCCTTTCGATCCCGCATAATTTTGTTTTCGTTTTTTATTTAGGGAAATTACCGAAAAATGTAACGATAGTATGACGTTGGTATAGCTGAGTCTGTCCCAAAGATAATATTTATGAGCAGGAGATAATTTAGAATAGAATGATTTTATTGAAATACCTTTAAAACTTTTGACGCAGTGGAATAGGGTATTTGACTAAAAAAATCTAATTAGTCCGGCAGATAGGTAGGTTTCCAAAAAATATTGGACACGTATTGTTTTGTTTGTCACGTTAACAAAAAATGAAGACGATACAGTGCGTTGAAAACTCGTGTGTCGTCACTTACCAGTACACTTTTTACTGGAAAGTGACGTTACAAGTCCCCACTCCTTATGTTTGATGCATTTTATCTTCGTATTTTTTTTTGATTTGATAAAATAAAAAAATACGTATCCAATATTTTCCGATAATCTAACTGACGGACTAGATAGAATCATATTTTTTAACCCGTGCTTGGCGAACGTGATAGTATATTTCAAATTAGCAAACATGGCGGACATCGAGCTTGTGGCAGCTATTTTTATTTAAAAAAAAAAGCAAACTGCAATTAAACGAAAAAGAAGGAAACGAAACAATGGTGGAAGAACAAAATTCACAGAAATCGTACAAGGTAAGATCAGTATACAATTCACTACTGATTGCTAAACGAGCGTTTTGATATGTCACCGGAAAAATGATAGATGATAATAATCGCTCGTTTATTATGAAAAAATCGTTTAGTATATAATAAATCCCATCCAAATCCAATAGTTTCCAATACATCCGAGTCTTGTTTAGAAAAAATAGTTTACAATTTCACGCGATATTTTACAATCTTACGGCGTTTACCATTTTCCGGTGACTATTGATGATTGCAAACACGTTTGTCGAACACCCTTTGATTTGTGCACAAAATCACTGGCAAACAAAAACAGGCGAACACATCCCAACGTTCGTGTTTGCCGTTTGTTTGCCAAGCGTGTGGAGCCGCTTTTTGCCGTATGCGCAATTAACTAATTATGGCAAAAAGACAATATTGACGGAGCGAGCACAACTATTTAATAATCTACCGGAGGATATAAAGAGGTGCGACAGTATCAACATATTCAAAACAAAGCTGAAAAGACATGTATGTATATATATAACGTCGACTACACCCTAGAGGCAAACATTACTAATAAATAGATATAACCACCATGTATCTCATTTTAAGTGAACTGTTATTTAAGTTCTTATGAGAATAAAGTTCTGTAGACCTAAACCTAAGTATAACCAAAGCATTGTGTGTGTGGGTGGGATGTCGATCACGTACCGCTGTCGCATCGCCCTAAGTTTTGGACTCGGGGTACTATGAAGTCTTAAAACGATCATGATTTCGCTCTAAGAGAGAGACGAAGCTATACATAGCGAATAGCTCCTATTCCCTTTTACATCATCGGAATTGGATGGCATTAGCACGTCATACCACCGGGCCTCCTCTCTTTAAAACGGAATGGGCTAAAACCACCTCGTAACAACTCTGTTATAAACAAAAACAAATACTCACTAATCATAATCCTGGGACTCTCGACTGACTTGCAGCCAATGCCTCTCTTGTCATGGCACCTCCCATGTAAGGGGGTCACCACAAAACTGAAGGACCCATTGGACCCCACAAAGTTGTAGTCATATGTAACTTCATCGGTATTGTTCTGTAGTGGCATGGTGGTCGCCATGACCTCGCGAGGGGCTCCCCTAACCGCTGGAGTGACCACTTGAATGCGATAGGCGCGAATTTTCAGCTGACTTGGAGGTGGCATTATGTGTAACCGCATGATGGTCGGGAATATTTCTATGTATATGAATGGCTTCCATTTTTCT
Organism: Mamestra configurata; assembly: GCA_002192655.3. Lineage (NCBI taxonomy): Eukaryota > Metazoa > Arthropoda > Insecta > Lepidoptera > Noctuidae > Mamestra > Mamestra configurata. The sequence continues at coordinate 3,195 of NDFZ01004767.1, forward strand.
TCGGTTGTCGATTCACCTAAAAATAATTGGTTTTGTAAATAACGGTCAATCAGAAAGAAATAGTCGAAGGTCCGCTGGGAAAATATGATTTTGTGTAGAAGCGAAAGTGAGCAAGCGTTAGCAAGGGTTTCATTCGAATATAAACATCTATCTATTCCAAATAAAGGCCATATTTGTATGAGAACCTTGCTTAGCAAAGTTAAGTAAGGAAATCACATCATGATTTACTTGATTTTTTTGAACATTCAAACAATGATATTCAATGATTATGCATTAGGCTTATTTTCGAATAGACCACTAATTAAATAATTTTTTAATGTTTATAGATAAAAACCTTGGGGTAAAATCATTGACATTAGAAGTGTTTTACGCAATTAGAACGGTTACCCGATCCGAATCCGTGAAAATACGTTCCGAAGTAGTCATAGAACTATTTGACTTCCGTCATCCGATTTCTCTCCGTCGTTTGTGAGCCTCCAATTCGGAAGAAATATTGAAAAACCGAAGTAGCAATAGTGCTGTTTGTCACGCTTAGTAGAAACAAAAGATGGCCCCTGAGCTTGGATTTGGATCAGAGATCGGATTAGTGCGCAAACAATATCCAAATACGGTCAGTTTTTTCGACTCTATACTCTATCCGTTTAGGTAGTTAACTAAAGGTAAACAATCTTCATGTGTCTTTTTACACAAATTCATACTAAACAAATAAACTACCTTTCAAACTTATGGTTCAATTATTGATTTAGTATTCGTTACTGTTGTATTTACTTTGGTTTTTACTTGCATTTTATTTTCAAACTGAGTTTTTAAGTAAAAAGTTACATCAAGATTGTTTACCTTTAGTTAACTACCTAAACGGATAGAGTATAGATACTTCGGATTCGGATCGGGTGCAGTGCGTAACCGCTCTTACGGCCCGCTTCAATAACGTACCTACCTTTAACCAACTGTCAAATCATGTTACGGAAACGTCAAATATGACGTTTCAGCTACTGTTGGTAGCTAGTTTGACAGTTGGTTAAAGGTAGATACGTTATTGAAACGGGCCGTTAGACTGCTATTTAAAACCAAAGATCACTTACTTAGCATCTCTGCAGAGGGTATGTTAAAGTAATACTGTCCTCTATTCACAGTTCGGTCCTCCGCCGTGGCCTCGAAGTCGAGAATGTGGCTCTGACCATCCCTGTCGTCAGTCTTGGGCCAGTAGCAGTCGTAGTACAGGACCGAGTCTTCGTTTATAGTCACCTCGTTCGACATCGTTATGTCCCTGCAGTGATTCTTTATGTCCCTGTACTTGTCTTGGAAGCGGAACTTCATGGCTGTAAGGAAATGAATTTAATTTAGATGTGTTTTGATTGATTATTGACCTCATCGTGGGACACTCAATTGGAAGTAATTTTTTATCCGATTTATTATGTACTTGCACTTCGCCCACGACTTCGTACGCGCAAATCCCGTTTTTCCCCATTCCCGTATAGCCTATAGCCTTCCTCATGAATGTGGCTATCACATACAAAAATAATTTTACAAATCCGACTGGAAGTTCCAGAGATTAGCGCATTCCAACAAACAAACTTTTATATAGTAGTGTAGCGGCCATCAATGCCGCCACATGAAAAACTAAGAAGCGAAATTTGTACAGCAACAAAAAGAACCGCAACGCCATCTACGATACAACGCAATCCTGCAGCGCGCAATCAAAGTTCTCCGTGCGATTTGAACATATACAACAGTCCGAATATTAACAATCGGGCAGTTGCCCACCAGAAACAATAACAGTCTGGTTCGGAGGATCCTCCCATTTTTCAGTGGAGGTATGCGGGACTTTACTTTCTGTTCCGCATACCTATATAGTAGTATAGATTAACTTTCAATAGCCAAGCGCTTGGAGTGCGAAAACTTCGTTAAAAAAACATTCAATGCTATCTGAGATCTGTGTTTACAACCCAACTACTCTAAAAAACTTCGAAACAAACTCAGTCTCGTATATTTCAGACACTATCTTGGTCAGATTGATCATACGAGAGTATGCTAATTAGTGTCTGCGAAGGACTTTTATAAATGCCTGTATTCAAGAAAAGGAAAAGCCTTATTCATGGAAACAAAATTGCAGAATCACGCAACACGTTCCACGCAACATAAAACATATCGCCTATACAAGTCCTCTAAAATCTTTTTTTTATATAATGGCAGAAACAATTTCAAGTTCCTAGTAAGTAGATATTATTTTATTCTACAGGAAAACCCAATCAAAAGAGTACTCAATAAGAAAAATAGACAGAGGTATAGAAATAAACATGATATAGGCCATATGCATGATGATGTCATGCCAAGATAAGCAAACGCTAATGAATCGTTGTTATTTATTATTGCTTTATAAAGCTTGGACTCGAAGCATTTATTTCAATTAAACCATTTGATTAAGATGGACAAAGAGGAAAAACCGGCCAAGTGCAAGTCGGACTCTCACACGAAGGGTTTCGTACCCTAAACCGAAAAAAACAGGTATGGGAGTCTTAAAATTTTAATTTTATTTTATTTTTATTATTTGCTGTTATAGCGGCAATGGAAATCCACACTGTGTAAATTTCAACTATCTACCTATTAGGGTTTTTGAGATACAGCCCGCTGACAGACAGACGGACGGACGGACAGCGGAGGCTTAGTATTAGCCTCCGCTAGGATATAATATAATAGGGTTTCGTTGATTACCCTTTGGGTACGGAACCCTAAAAAGAGGTGGCGAGACGACCTGGACGCGTACATTGAGGACTAGAATGAGGTGGCGCGGAAAAATAATTCCTGGAAGAATTTGGGGGACGCCTTTGCCCAGCCGTGTACAGTTTGGGCTTTTAAAAATCCATTTGAATTATCAAGGCGTCAAGAAAGATATTTCAAATTGGTCAACGATTTTCAAAAGCTTCTAAAATATCCTTCGTTAATTCCCAGGTGACTCAACATAGACGTGAGGAATTTTTCATAAAAACCCAAGAGTCGAATAAATTGCATAGCTGCCATTGCATATCGGTATGCACTCTTGCACCCCGTAATAATGGATGTGAGTCATACGATGATTATTAGGTATCTTTAATATAATATAATATCTTGGGACAACTTACACACGGTCATCCGATCCCAAACTAGGCAGAGCCTGTGCTATGGCAACAAGACAACTGATAAACATACTAATATATAACTAAATTATAGACAAATTACACCCAGACACAGAACAAATGATCATGCTCATCACACAAAGATTTGTCCTGTGTGGGAATCGAACACACGACCTCCGGTTTAGCAGTCAGGGTCACTAATCACTCGACCAACAGATAGAAGCTTGATTCCTACAGGAAGGAATAGATTAGCAGCGAACAGAAGTGCTTGATTGGGAAATGGAGCATGTCTTGAAATACTAGAAATAAAACAAAACACAAGATCACTTCTCACTATGAATGTGAAATGAATCAAATGAATGAAAAGATGATGTGTGAAAGATGATGGCAATTAAGGAAGAGAATTTTGAGAAGATGGGAGGAGCTTCCCCCTCCCAAATAACTTGGGAGAGGGAAGTATTTTTTAATGTTATCAAATTTCAGCAAACCACTGATTTATACATAGTTAATCCTATTATTTTATTATCACTGGAAGATAAATAAAACAACATTAGGGTCGCAGGCTCCAAATATATTTATACTTTGGGTCGCCAGCCAGAAAGGTTAAGAACCGCTGTGTTAGACCTTTAGTAAACAAAATCATTACCCTCCTCCGAGGCGGTCGGGTAAAACGTATGCATTTTCGCGACACTGACTATTGCCACAGTAGATAAATATACAGTAAAACATCTTCATACAAACGTGCCGCTCTCGGTTTGAATGTGTGCGTGCGCGCCGCGCGCCATGTCGGCACGCGATTTCACGCACACGCTAGCATAATATATGGGGCAATAAGGTGGCGGCAGTGCGGGCTGTGCAGCGCGACTGTGAGCACGCGCGTACGCTACATGACCGCTTGCGTTCGTCAACTCTCGCCGGCGCGGGCGGCGGACACTTGTCGTAAATTACGAGTATCATGACTTCAAAAAGAGGAAAAAAATATTGTAGTGTTTTCGGGTGCCTCAATAATGATTTCGCAAACCCGGACTTATCATTCTTCATACTTCCTACTCAACCAGAAATGTAAGTACCTACTTATACTTAAATATTATTAGAAAATATGGTATTGTATTGTTTATTTCACAGTTTATTTGCTTTATTAAGAGCGTAGCCGAGTCGCATTTTTCTGAATACTATGTTTAGAGCTAAAGTTTATTTTAAGAAGTCTAGTTTTACTATAAAATAGAGGATTGAGTACGAAACATCGTTTTGGTAAACATATTTTTCGCGTAGGTATAGTTGTAATAAGGACAATTTCACAATAATTAATAAATAATAATAAAGCGTTCCGGACGTGCAGAAACAGGAGAAAAATTTTCTCGGTATCAAATTTGTAACTTAGTATAATAAATGTTATGTGAATAAAAGCTTTTTATTTTTACTAAATTTATAAATTGGTAAAATATTCAATCATAATATGCTTTTTATTTTATAAATTTAGATCAAGTGCTGCTTGTTCGAAAATATTAACTAAAAGTAAAAGTGACAACCCTGGGTATCAACGCAAGAGTAGGCTAATAACTCGGCGGGCGGCCTTAGATAACCTACTGTATATTTATCTACTGTGCTATTGCCCAATGATTATAATATTATCGCCTACATATTATGATTAGTATTATATTATTATTGTTTTTGCTTATTTGCTGCACACAACTGATAGGAACGGAAGCTACATGACACATTACTATCCGATTATTTTGAATACCACTGCTGTATTAGTGGATGGAAGTAATCCATGCCGCATAGGCCTACAGCAAATAGGTAGAGGTCATGATGAGTCTTAAAACTTTTCGTAATAGGAAGTGTCCGTTATCTAGCAGTTTCAATCAAAACTGGTGATGCACAAAACCTGCCTTTTTTATGGATGGGAAATCATCAAATGACTTCTTCCGCTCTGTGTGGAGCGGAAGGGCGTGTCAGACTCTTACTGACTAAAACCCATCCTTGTTCCTTCTAAAGCCCTTTGCATTCCAGAGCCGCGGTGACTTTTTCGAACAAATTCCGCAACAACAAAACCAACCTGGCTTACGAGTCGTAAGTCGTGGTCGTTATTACTGGCTGGTTGATGGCTGCTCTTATAATAAAATCGAAGTCACCGTCTTGGGTCTTTATTAGTCATTTTTCGGGTCATTATTATGTCCCTCGCAGATTATCGTTACCCGCTAGAGAAAGAAAGTAAAAAAAGTCTCCATAAAAACTTACTTTTCCACTTAATATTACTGAACATAATATTCAGTACAGTGTGGTTCATATCGAAGGAGTCGTAATGGCGAATTGTCATGATGTACGGCTTGAGTGTGACGCCCCCTATGTGGGTGTTAGGCGATAGGGGTCCAAACGTCATGTCGCCACATTCCTGGCTGTCTGGCGGGTACACCTTCATACTACAGGCGTCATAGTCCGCGTGGGTTTGGCCGAGGATCTGAAAAGAGAGGTACAGTCAGTATAAAGCCCTCGGAACTTTGTAAGATGGGGGATGGTCCAAGGCCATGTTTCCACTTCCAACCAGTTTGCACGCAAGTTGCATTACATTGCTGATTAGACTTTATTTGTTTATTATACACTTAATTGTACACCATATTATACAAAAAAGGAAACATACAATGGACAACATGGAATGTATCTAATATTGCCTGTAAGGTAGTCGCGCGTAACAAGTTTTCGGCTATTTAAGTAGTGGGCTATCTTAGACCAACGTGCTACTAAGCTCGCACGCGACCAAAGACTAGAAAAGCATAGATGGAGTGCACATTTTTTCGGTTTTTTTTTAAGGATGGGAAATCATCAAATGGCTTCTTCCGCTCTGTGTGGAGCGGAAGGGCGTGTGTGATGGGTTTTAGTCAGACTCTTAATGACTAAAACCTATCCTTGTTCCTTCTTAGGACCGGCTTGCAAAAGGACATTTTTTTTTTCATGTAAATCGCGTTCAAATACCGCTATCAATACAGATTTTTTTGACAACGTAGTCGATTGTAAATTCTTATCACATTAAGATTACAATATAGGCAATGACGAATTTTATGACGTCAATATTGATTCCAAATCCATAAATTACAACAAGGTGACACTTTGAACGGCTATTGCGAATTAATGAATATGTAATAATTTAATAAATAATGCAATAAAACAAAACGTAAGGTGAGTAATGATTCGCAAATGCGGTTTGGACACCAATAAACTTGTACACGATCGTGATTTTTACACCATCAAACTGGTTAAGATTTCCGTACGGCCAAAACTAAATTAGCAGTAGCGTAGCAAGGGAGGGGGGCGCCCGCGCCGCCCCACCGCGTGCATCGGTCACGTCAACGAACGGTCGGGTGTCACCTCTTAACGGGTGTCGACCGTTCGTTAACGTGACCGTGTTTTTTGTCTCGGTTGAGTATCACCCCTATTTTGTTTAAAAAACAATACCCCTAAAAACGGGGCCCCCAAAAATGTTTGATACAAGGCCCCTTTGAGACTAGCTACGCCACTGAGATAAAGCTAGGCTAGGTAAAATACCCACGGTGCGCGGTGGGGCATGCCCTTCGCCTTAAGCGCAAACTATTTGATTTTGGACAAAATATTTGCAATTAGTGAAACACAGTCTTTAATTTAATTTACTATATTATTATGAAATGTAAACGAAAGGAGCCAAGATTTTCTCTCTCTTCCATTTGACATTTATGACATTGCTTTTGCTGCATACTTATTGAGTTTCCTTAGTTTTTCCCCACCCTGAAGCTTAATATATGCTCAAATCAGAACACCGGCAAGGTGGACAGACTACTAAGACAGCTGTTAGAGGCACCATGTACAGAGCAGTCCACATTGCAGAAGACCGCATGACTTGGAGATGCAACATAATTATGTGGTCATGGTCCTCAACAGTGAGGGATTGATGAAGAAGTTTATATGTGCCCTAATGCTAGGCATACCCATGCTAGGTAATAATAATATCCATATAGCTAATTCCCATTTTCATCATTAGGTATGGAACCCTAAAAGCCACATAGGTGACAACAATAATGTTTTTATCAAGATGTTAAGGATTAAGTAGGTATCTAAATGTAGAGTAGATAAAAAGACAAAAATGTTTTGTTTTCATTAAAAAATGTTAATCACCTCCTTGGATTAGTTTCATAGTTCAAATTAAAAGGAGATTGAAAAGTTTCTTGCACAATTTTAAACAAAACAAAAAATATGGTATGTATAATGCATCAAATAAGTTTTATATTTTATTTGTTCTGAGAAATTCCCACATCCCATATTTTGTAGCGGGGAGTTTTCTTGTGTGAAAGCAAGGTACATAAATCAAACATTGCGATAAGGTAAGTATTTGCTGAATAAATTATGTACGCATGTACAAGTACATTCATACAGTGTATCTGGAGTAGTTACTCCCAGGTTGAGAATTGCAGTGGCCCATTTGGAAAGCTCTGCACCGGTTACCTAGGTGTTGGTAGGTTGCATTTGCAATGACAAACACTACTAGGTGAAATGGGGTTTTATATACCTGCCTTAACCGTCAGGTATATATTTTGGGTATCCCCAATGAGAAGGTGGTGGTATTAACACTTTTGGTGCCCAGAATTTAGAATATTGTCCGTTCTACTTCATAAGAATCTACCTTTCGGAATGGACTTCACTTTATTAATTTAATACTATTATTTTACTGAACTGTAAATGATGACGTTCAGAAATGCCATTTAATGGCCTTATTGAAATGAACGCTTTGACTTTGAACAATAATTTGTTTGTGCGCCCACATCTCGCAGACGAGTCGTTGCTACATATAACAATGACTCGGCTGCAAGTTATGTGCACACAAACAAATAATTTTAACTCATATGCTATGGTTTGTGGTTGGTTTACTATCTAGTTAACCATCCACCAAGAAGATGAAGGTTTTTTCTGCAGGTTTGCTCCTGTGAACTGTCCCAAAGGAAAAGGGCAGCTTTCAATCATTGGTAGGGTATCTTTAATTACATCTGGCAGAATTACCTTCCACTAACAATAAACAATGTTACCTTTTTATAATAGTCTATAAATGCGAAGGTTAGTCCAAATAAGGCAAGACACAGGAGAAAGCCCGGTACGGCTGTTTTTTTTTTTCAACAACCCTATCAAGTAACCTCTGATGCCCATTTGAATGGTTTTTTTAAATTTTTATTTCATACAATGCTCACCTTATGATGACCAGAATTGAATTTTACTTGAAGAAATGAAACTGTATAAGTATGGATACACTTAGTTAACCTTTTGAATGTGATTGTCACTTATATGTGAAAAACGAAAACTTACCCTGTAACGGCCAGTATCAATAACATATCTACCTTTGACTAACTCTCAAATTAGCTACCAACAGTAGCTACATGACGTTTCAGCTACTGTTGGTAGCTAATTTGAAAGTTCATTAAAGGTAAACCAACATGAAAAATATGTGACAAAAAGTATGGTGAATTTGTGGCTTGGTGTTGGGAGTACACCAATGGGTTTATGCTCTGGCGTTCAAAAGGTTTTATTAAGTAATTATTGAAGAACTACATTTATAATTGCCAGAAATAGGTACTGTTATTATCAATGGACTGAAAGCATTCATAGTGATTCAAATTTAAAAATGAATTCATTAATACCAAGATGACTGTTAGCTCATTTAGATAAATTTTCAATGTATAGTTTATCTACATCTGAACTTAAGTCTAGCCTTGAGTTTTAAACTTACTTATTGTCTTGAGTATTGCAATAATGAATTGTGTTGAAACAAAGTTAGAAAAAGGATTTCTAATTCTATTTCTCTGATCAACCTTGAACAATTTATTGGAAGATATTAACCACAACTATACATATTTATGTCAATCATTAAGGAAACTTCTTTATCTTGAATACTGAGCAGAAACGTGTTCATTTGAATAATATTAGCGATATAAGGAAAATAATGGGTCAGACGGTGAAGGACATGTATGTCAGATAGTGCAACCAGTCTTGCCCTTTCATAGCAAAAATCAATACTGATTTATGCAGATGCGGTTAAGTGCATTAAATTACAAATAATTGGCTACGTACCTCTGTTTTGCAGCTAAGCTCCGACGATTTATTTCCACATAGCTGCTTAAATCCAGCTACATATTGCAGAAAACAAACAAACACTAAAAACACTGTCCGCCACATATTGATGGTATTGTCCGAGTATATTAAAAGAGAAAATTTTAACATAAATTCATCTAAGATACACACACTATGTGCTCATCTTGCCCGGTTATTTTATCTATTGGATAAATAAAAAGTGAAAAAATAATAAAAATGTTTACGACGCGATACCCGAGTCCACAAGCAAACTACGCATTGGTTGCGTTCCGTACTCTAACATTGTTAAGTTTTTTATCATTTCTTGGTTGAAGGGACACAAAGTTTATTTTCAATTTGGAAAAAAACTCCACTCTTTATTTTTGATCATCATTACTTAGTTTATTATATTACCTCTATATTATTCACCCACACACAATAGCAAGAGATTCGACTACAAGATTGTTAGTTTATAAATATTTAATCAAAAACTAATTTTATATTTTTTGATCGGGTTGCCTATCCAGCTAGTATTTTTAATTGCTCCATTTGCCCTTCCTAGTAAAATAAGTTTGAGTGATCAAAAGAAAATAAAACAAAAATTTGGAGCCACACTATTTTTTTAATGTTTTATTTTTGATCACACAAACTTAAATTGTGACTTTTGTGAAACTGGTTTCCTGGTTTCGCCACAGGGTGCCGCATTATGCATGTCAAATAGTTTCAGCAGTCAGTTTCGCTACCATAGCCATAGCAATATCCAGTTAGCATGGGCGTCAGGAGGGAGGTACAAGGGGGAGCACTTGCAGCTCCCTGGCTTGCAATGAAACATACGAAAACTGAAAACAAAAAAATAGACAAACGGAATGTTAATGAAAAAGAGACCTAGCAAATCCGAGGTGCGGTACTTTAAGCTCCCTCGCGTTTATTCAACGCGGGGTTTTGAAGCACCCCCTTGAAAATAGTCATGCCGACGCCCATGCCAAATGCCAATTAGGTTTGAACAGTAGGGTTTATACACAAGCTCGACTTTTGCTATCACTCTGGGTAGCGAATATCGTGTAGGTCTAAACAGCTCTTTATTTCGGTCCTTCTTTCCACAGTACTGCCGCGCTGCCAGCGCAGCCCGCGAGGCGAACTGGAACGCGATCATATTTTTATGAAGCAAAAAGCCTCGTACTCAGATAATAAAAATCACTGAAACTAAACCATGAAATAATTTTATTGACACAATTTGACATATTGACTTTCCTGTTGATAACGCCATGAAGTAATACTTCAAGTATTGATGCATCTAAATAAATATGATTTAGTTAGTTAATTACAAATTATACAATCTTCAAACTATGTCCTTAATGCTATTAAAAAGTGCTAAGTAATCAGACAGGATGACCGTAAGTCTTACTACTCAAATATCCTATTTCTATTGTGTTGTGATTTCATTGCGTTGGACAATTATTTACTATCTTGATAAAACTTTTAATTAATCCATTACCGACCTAATAAAGGGTAAATTTGCCATCCTTTTTAATTGTGTTAACCGTAATAAAAAACTAATAAACATAGATTTGTATAATAGCAAGTTATTTAGTAACTTTTAGATAACTACGTAAAATGTATTGGGGCCTGGGTTAGTCTAATAACTTTGTAGTTCCTTATTAAAAAGTAGTTTATGGTTATTATGTAATCGATATTGGAAGTCCTAGGCACTTTTGGTCTATAATTCAGTTACTATTTCTGTATTTGTGAATTTAGTGACTAACCAATAACAGTTTCCAGAATGAGTTTTGATTGATTCTCTTTATTTGCAAGGTGGAGTTTATGATTGGTTCGTACTTATTCTAATTTGTTAACTAAGCTAATATATTTCATAATTGAAGCAGAGTAATCAAAATAAATCCTTAATTTAACAAATTCCAGCAATTCAAAAAGGTTGTTATATCAATGACCTCCACAACACAGGACCTAATTGTGGAGGTCAGATAAGTAAGAGAAAAAAAACTTAAAAAAAAAATCAAATCATTGGTAGGTATTATTTATTTATAAACTTTATTTTTATTTTATTATTTTTGGAAAACTTAAAGCTAAATAAAAGGTATGCTTACTTATATCCATGATAATATTAAAACTTAAAATAGTTGAAGGTGTTATCTCATTCATGTTATGTTCATACAAGAAATTAAGCTATGAATGTGATGTATTCTATGTTTGTGGTAATGGTTAAGTTTGAAGTGAAGCATTACAAATACTTTACCACAATTTTTTACTTAAACATAATTTAAAATTCATTATGTTAGTATTTTAGTAAAACCACAATTATTTCTAGCTCATAGATAAATCCCAGAGATATTTCTGACACTATATTTATTAGTTAGGTACTGAAATATTTTATTGACCATTTAATACAATTTCTTTACAAAATTATGAATTTCTTGAACATCCACTAACTTTCAATTCTTTATTCTTTACTTGACACTATAACAAGTTATATTAGTTACAGTGACCAAAAAGTTCATGTACAAAGGCGAGCTTAGCTCAAAGTTGAACTTTTTCCCAAATCTTTGAGTGATAGCGAGAGATCACAATAGTGGGTAGGATCCAATGCACAATTATTTTAAAATACAATTTTTTAACAAAAATAAATACAAATATAAATATCTAGTTATGATAAATATTACATTAAGAAAGAAAGTAAAAAGCAAAGTTCAATATATGGTGGCACAATAGTTGCCCAATTTTTTCTTATGGTTTCTTACCCATTTTTTTCTAAACAACACCATGTATGCTTAACAATAATTTATAGTTTAGGATTTAGACACAAGTTTAAACAGAAAATAAATACCATACTAGGTTTTATTTCTTGGAATTATTTGTTTTTGGTAAAAAGTCTCATCATAGAATGTGTTCTTACAGTATGTATCTCAAACCTATGGGTTTATACATACAACTCAAAATAATTATTTATTTTTGTTGTAATTTATTTAAAACTTCATGGAAACATGTTCAGTGGCTTACTTAATACCATCATAAGCCATATCTAAATCTATCTCCCTTCGTCTAAATCTATCTCCCTTCGTTCAATCCATCCAAAGGTTGTCTGGAAGAGATTGCCTTGTGCGAAAAAGACTGCCCATTGTACACTTATTTTATGTTTGATTGTCCTGTTCTTATTATGAGGTGTACAATAAAGTATATAATAATAATAATAATAAATTTAACGAATATGTAATGTAAAATAAATAAATGGAATAATAATAATAATATTCTTTGCTCGAGAACTGCAAATAATTGAGTGACAGTGTTTCTAAAAGACACAGAAATAAAAAATCGGTCCCCCTGTTATTTTATTTATACTAGTTTTTTTGTCCAGCCATCCGTCGTCTGTTTCTAATTAACCATAGTCTGTAATAGATAGACAGTTAAGTTTTCAGAGTGTATTCCTATTGCTGCTATAATAACAAAGTACCTGGATGTCTGAGCTTTGCTTGGTTTTTTTTTTGTGGTAAATATTTTCTAAAAATTAAACCTTGCTAGATTGATTTATGGCCCCTGAAACCCCCGACATAGAATGTCTTATGAAAATCGTTGGAGAACTTTCGAGATTCAGATTATACATGGGCGTGCAGTAGGCTACAGTAAGGGTAGGCCAGCCTATATATAGGTAATGCCCAAAAAAAAAAACTAACCACATTATTCTGGGTTGAAATCACGATGATGACGATGCGAATTTTCGCCCACTTTGAAAGTGGATGAAAATTTTTTTTTGGGCTTTATGTACTTATGTACTGCACGCGCATGAGATTATATGTATACATATAAACAAGAATTGTTTGTTTAAAGGTATTAGATAGATAATAGAAAAGTGATTAATTCAATGAGGATCCGAAATGAGCAACATGATTTTTCTCTGTTTAGGAACCCTTTGTGTGCGAGTTCACGTACATTTGGCCGTTTTTATGGTTCTGTACCTCAAATGGAAAAAAGGGAACCCTTATAAGGATCATTTAATTGCCCGTCTGTCTGTCTGTCTGTCACGACCCTTTTGTCAAGAACGCGTGGAGGTATCGAGTTGAAATTAAAATGAAATACGTAAGTCTTCAAACCTTGGGTGGCCGCAAGGGACCCTAGACTTAGGATTGCGGAAAGTGCGGAAGTGTCGCTTGGGGCTCTAAAAAATATCAAGCTTCTAACGCAACGCAATAAAAAGAAACTGCATTTATGCATCGTTTTTGCGACATATTTTGATAATCGCAAGTAAATCAAAACCTATAGGGTCCTTCCTTTTGACCTAGAAAAGTGAAATTTGGCAAGAAGCAAGGTCTCTTACAGCACAAATAAAGGAAAAAGTCTGAAAATTCTTAATTTGTAGTTTTATCACATGAAAAATATTACATTGGCCCCTTAAAACTTAAAATAGTGCAGTATGTACTTTGATCAAAATAATAAGCGCAACTTTAGACTGCAAAGGCTTTATAATTAGTTCAAAACTCACTGTGAATCCTTGTATGTGCAGATTATCTATAAAATACTCATTGTACACAATGTATATCAGTGATACAATAAAATATCATTGTTATTAAAAGGATGTTATAATTTTTGTAATGTATTGTATAGAATATATATGCATTAGCTCATCCTGCTAAAATGAGTTCATTCAGCGCGTGTTAACTAGTAAGCGTTGTTCATCCAAATTCCATGTAATTGCAAATTTGTTTTTTTAATTTATAATTATTATATTTAATTTGCTCAAAAAAAAATATATTTCATAATTATTTTGGAATTGTGGTGTGTAGTATCTTTGAAGTTTTTTTATTATGTTGTGGGTAAGTATATTTTTATTCTGATGTCAATAAATTATAAGTGCCAAGGCTCCATTTTTGTTGTAGTAGTTGCCTTCCATAAAATTAATCATACCATGAAAAAAGGTAAAAAATACTATGTTAGCAATAATAATAAAAAAGTGTGTAAAATTGTCCATAAAGGTTCTTATCGCACAATTTTTACCAGTAAATTTCACGTAATTGGTCATACGATAAGATTTTATGGGCAATTTCAATTCCTTTATTAAGCTGCCCTACAATATAAGTCATTTATCCATAGTTTTAAGTGAGAATTTTTAACTTTTTGTTTTTATTGAGAAGCGTGCTTTTCACCACTTTATCATATGATGTTAAGGGACGATGGTGTAAACTATAGAGCACGCTTACCTAGAAGTTATATTTTTATTGTTTTGGTATAATGAGAAACGAGAAGTAATGTCATGCAAGTATTTTATTGCTCATGAAATAGATTTCTTCAATTGATTGAGACCGGTTTTTAAATTGAATTGGCAGTTTTACTTACTAAAGCCATGATGTCTGCAGGATATATTGAACTCGAAGCAAAGAATAAAAATGTATGTACATTGGTATGTTTTATATTTAAATAGGGAAAAATACTATGAAATCATGTTGCATATATGTTAGGTACTATTCTTGTTAAAGCAGATACCATGCTAAGGGAAAAAAACAAATATTTGATTCAGATTGCCAAGTTCCTCCCCCCTCCTCGCATACCCTTGCTCAAAAACTTTTGGGCTGTGGATACCTTTTTTTGCACACGAGTGAAGTCTAACTTTTAAAGAAGAAAATCACATATCTTATTTGAGTTTCCTTGTTTGTCTAAACTAAATAAATTTAGATATCAAATAGGCTGCCATATTCAGGTGTTTTCCTCAGTCTAATTTAAGTCATACGGAAAGCGACGTGTATTTTGTGAATTATGATTCTGTAGTTGCAGGAGCGCGTGTGGACCTACATTGAAATAATGTGACAGACCATAATTATTTTTTCAAAAACTACAATTTTACGACATGGTAGTTCAAGAAAAAAATCTAATGCTGTTGGATTAAAATTATTAAATATTGTTTAAATATTATGCTTTACCTGTGTGCCAGATTTCATGCAAATCCGATTAGTCTTAAACGCGTGATAGTGAGACAAATATACACATTATAATGACATTTCCTGGATAAAAAAAAAACAATTTGGTCCGTCAGTTAGATTATCAAAAAATATTGGACACTTATTAATACAACTGTCTGTGTTATTAGGTAGATGACGTTTTTTTCAGCAATGTAATTTCTGTAACTGTAGTCCTAGGTATGCGAATGACAACATGATTTAACCAGCGTGTGTAAGAAACAAATACTTCCCGATGATAAACAAATAAACAACGCGTTGTGTTCTGGTAGTCTGGCCAGCGAGTAACATGTTTTGACGTGAACGTGGTTGCCGGTCGCTCAAGTGGCAGATTTTCAAATAAAAAAAATATAAATACAGAAGTACCTCCTTTTTTGGAAGTCGGTTAAAGAAAATGCGATCTTCGTATACTTATTTAGTAAGTGTTTACGTTACGAGTCGTTGAAGAAAGCTTTTTATTACTATCTATAAATTATAGGAAAATAGTGCGTTTTTCAGTCATCGGTCAGCTTTTTATGCGAAATATTTTTGATAAGAAGATTAAAAAGTAATAATAATATAAAAAAAAAAAAAAAAAAATGATTATGTTGTAGGTACCTACAGAATGTTATACTGTGCATGTTTAAAAAAAATATGTTTTTATTATTATAATTATTCGGTAATCGGTGGTAAAAATAGTGTTAATTTAACTCGTAATACCGTATCGGTAAAATTTTATTCGGTTATTATTTAAATTGTTGTCCTCTACTGCTTAGGTACGTAGACTACGTGTAAACTGGGTCATCAATAGAGCCAAATTGGTATCATTGGTCAATAAAATATTTAACTGTATGCATCATGTTGGTCAAAGCATAATAGACAATAATGTCTTATTGTAGGTGTCAAATTGATAACGAGTCCACGTCGCCATTGTCTTCAACAATTGATAAACTTTAAATTGTTTTAAATAAGGAAAAATTCTTATCTGCATAAATAAAAATACGTGTATATTTTAATGTTAGTATTTCCTCTGGTACTTATATATGCTTGATTGGTCCGTTTATCCTTCTAACCTTAGAATCGGTTATCGCGTTATCGTTTAGTCGTCCGACTGTTATGTCGATAACACGGTGGAGTACTGCCACGTCACATAAAACTGGGAACCAAGAGAGTCAACTCGTACGATTTTTTATAAGATATAGTGACGGTTTCATCAAGTTTTGTACCGGTACGGTTGTTACTTTCTTTAATTTTATGGCATCTTGATTTTTAACAACAAAACTATTTACTAAAACTACTAAACTAATCATAATAATTAATAACCAGCAATACCAATAAAAAATGATTTTATATAAAAATACACACTGAGTTTATAGCGGTTTCCCGTTTGTATGTTCGAAAATTTATTCATTTGTCACACAACAGACGTGCATATGAAAAAAAAACACAATACATGAATGCACAAAAAATAATGTGGAGAAAGCGATGGCAGTTCTATTTGATAAACGATGTTGAGCTAGTGCTGTTTTTGAATATCCGTTAAATACACTCAAATTTACTAAAATACTCGTTTTGTGAAGCACCTAACATTTACTAAAATACTCGTTTTGTGAAGCACCTAAAAACAAATTAGCAATTTAAACGACAACACGAACATTTATAAAATTTATAAAGATACTTGTTTATTAAACCTGGAGAAGGGCACATGAAAAATATCGTGACGTAGTTTTGTATAAGTATGAATCAAATAATACGGTCCCATAACTCGTCAGTTGTTATGAACAGAGCTCGTGCGAACGTTTACATATTGTAAATACCATTTTTATATCTTACTGATCGCATCTGAAATAATATGGAAACGTATTGACAAGTCTAATTGTTGTGAAGTACAAGTAGTGTAAAGCCGCTTCGACGACTCGTCGCGTAGACTTGCTGCCGCGCGCAGTCTACGATAAAAAAAATAAATATATTTGAGCGTAGATCGTTAAGAAAATGTATACTAATATGCTGCAGGCAGAAGGTCGGGTGATGGGTCGACGTTTCTTTTTAACGCTGGTGATTGGGATTTCCGCTGGATTTAGTTTTGCATACATACTATTAACATCGACTGGATTCTCACGAGATACTGCTTGGCATAATTACAGGTAACTCTATCTAAAATTTTGCATGTCGCATGTCCCTTTTCTGTATTTTTTCTTGTTGCATGCATTTGCATGGCATGTTTTTGAGCTAAGTTTGTTGTGTTTTTTTTTGTACACAATGCATATTTGTAAGATTTGTTTAATTTCTTTCTTTAGAACTTATTATACTGTATTAATATTTAATATTAATCCACTAAATGACTGATGATATAGGTAAGATCTGCTTTTCAAAATATATAACATAATATTTCCTTAGCATATTTTTTCAGAACTTAATTAAGAATATATAACTCTCAGTAGCCTTCCAAAAAAAACTGACGTCCAGGAAAAAAATCTAATTTCCTTAATAATAGTATCGATTATTTATATTTGGATTTATCCTGTAATCTAAAATGTATTTTTCCTGATGTGTGTGCACCAAAATGAATCATAGCTACTAGTGTACTTTAGATAAACAACCAACAACACATATGAAAAAATCTACTTAAGGGTTAATATAATAAATTGGCACCATCAACCATTTAAAATGTTTGCTTGTTGCTGTCGTAAGCAATGATTTCCAGCATAGTCTAGAAGTACTGCAGATTTTGCAAGAAGGTAACAAGCATACGTAGAAGGCGACAGGTGAGAGAGAGGATTACTATTCTTCTTTCACCACGCATAAATATTATTCGGCCTTGAGCCTTGGCCCATATCCGCCTATCCTTACGCAAAACATTGATTGGCTCATATACTCTGCCTCAGAGATAGTATTTTTAAATATTGATTTTCATCGATACCATTATTTTCATTACTGATAGTGGTATGCTATTGTTAAGGCATTATTTTGACACATTGTTTTTTCATTTGAACAGTGGGAACATGACCCTGAGAATAATAAATAAACGTAACAATAATAATATTATATTATTCCGTTTATTCATTTTTTTTTAAACTTCTTACATTTTTAAATATATCTTAAAAAATACAAAAACAAAAAAAAAAAAAAAATAGTAGCCCACCGGTATCGGGAACAGGGTCCAAGCTAACGGCGATCAGGGCTGAAGAGAGAGGAACCTCCTAACAATACGAGCCGTGTCCAGAAGTACCGCTTTCTGAATCAGGCCCTTGATCCAGCTGCCTAACGAGAGCCTCCTGAGGTGCTGGTCGAGGCTCGTGGCTATTAAGCCATTGGCTGACTAGACTATCAGTCCAATGATTGCTGAGTCCACATCCCACATGTCGAAAACCTGGCGAGCCAAGTCAAATAATAATAGATTATATTATTATTAATAATAATAAGTTATATGGTTTTTAGAACAATAATATATATTCTATTAAATAATGTATTTGAATATAATGCGCTATAGGATTGTTTACGAACTAGGTTCTGCCCGCAATTTCCTCTGCGTGCAATACCTAACATTCCATCAGCGATGTTTTTTGAAAAAATAACCCAAATTTATAATATTGGTATTGGTATCATTTTTTGCAAAAACTAGAATGAATGTTTTACTTATATGTATATATATATATAAATTAATAATTATTTACTAGCTTTTGTCCGCGACTTCATCCGCGTGGAATAGTTACTTTGAGCAGCCATTTTTATTTTAAAGATACACATAATATCTAATAATTTTTTGATCAAGTGCCTAAACACAAAGGTTCTTCAATAATGGCGGACTCCCATACAAACTTTCATTCCCTATTTCAACCCCTTCAAGCTCTTTTCTCGCGACGAAAGGTAGCCTATGTCCTTCTTCAAGGTCTAATCTATCTCATCTAAATAGGTTCAGCAGTTTAAGCGTGAAGAGGTAACAGACAGACATACACTTTCGCATTTATAATATTATTATGGATTTATTTTTAGCCTTTTGTGTCCCACTGCTGGGCAAAGGCCTCCCTTTCTTCCTTCCATTCAAATGTTTTTTTTAATCGTAGGTATTTATTATAAGTAACTTGATTTGAAAATCAAAAATATATTGTACAGGGTTAATGAGACATTTCTTCATAGTAACGTTTAACCATTGAGCTATGAGATATTTTGTCCGTCAAATAGAATTGTAGGAACACGAAATATTTGTATGGCCAAAAACTTGGTCTAATTTAGAAGTGTCTACATTTGTTAAATTTTACAACCGTTTTACATATAAAGCGATAGCATAACGGGTTTAAATTGTTTTATCGCGCTTAAGGATAACTTTGGTAATTTCGGGCTTCTTTTAAATTGTTTCCTGGCTAGATACGCTTTTTAACCATTAAAATAAATAGTTTGAGCAACGCACCCGACAGTTCGTAGGCGTATGTTCGTACCATAGACACAGACATTTTTTTCCGTTCCTCGTCAAGGTTTCGAAAATCGCAAAATGTTGCCCCTAATTGAACTACTAAACAAGCTGGAAACAAAATTGTGTTAAGATATAAGCCATATTCGCCAATTTTAAGAACCATAAAATTTTGTCACTCGTCACGTCGTTCGCAAATTTCATCTTAATTCAGTATCTACTATAAATTACCATATTAATCTTATAATGCTGACGTCATTGGTATATCGTAGAATTGGCCTCTTCATGAAGTGATCGGCCATTTCACGTAGTGGTTTGGCATTTCACGAAATGGCCAACTCTAACCTAACCTAATCTCGGCCACATAATTAAAGGCTTATGTTTAACTGATCACCTGATTTAGTAAAATATCACAGGCAAAAATAGTAAATGATCACCAGAATATAAAACCGCATTTTAATTTAAAACTATAACCAAAGTTTGTACATCTTGCTATCCTATTAAAGCAAATGACTCCAAACAAATCATAGTTGACCCAAAAATAGTAAATGATCACCAAAATTAAAACCGCAGTTTAATATGAAATTATAACCAAATAAGCCAAATATTTAGTATCCGGGTAACCTACTAAAACAATCTCTTTTTTCTATTAATGCAAGTCGTTTCTGGAGGTCACAGTTTTAACCTAACCTAACCTACACATTTTGTTTAAAGAAGAAATTTGCTCGCAAAAATTTGGTGATCAATTACTATATTTGGTCCCCAAATACAATTTGAACTACAGTCGTGAATAAAACAGCTAGAACTATTATTTTTTTAGGCTTAATTTTTTTGGTGTTAAGTATATATTTTTGGTAAAAGAGCTTAGGGTATCGAAGTATTTTCTGGTGGTCATAATATTTATTCCCATAATTAAATGACCAATTCTACGATACGGCTACGACATTCACATTGGTAAACACTGGTTTAGCACGCACAACTCATACTTGAGTGTGTCCTATCAGCTTTGACTTATATCTAGATGACCACTTAGCTTCAAGGAAACGGCTAGGTTAACTTCTTAACTATGTATGTACGGTTTTGTATACACAAACAAATAAAGTTTTTCCGTTTTCGGAACTCTCTAAACCCGAAGACGGATACGGAGTAGAATACGCCCGCAACTAAGCCCGAAATTACGAGCTTCGGGCTTAGAGAGTAGCCCCCAGGTTCAGAGAGGTAAACGTCATCTTGGAGCTGGTAAACATTGTTTTTTTCTAAACACGTGTTATATCATAGCATATCATAGCATAACCTCCTCTTTTTTTTAAATCGGCTAAAGATAACTAAAAACGAAGATCCAATGCGGTTGCGTGTACAATCTGATCTATATATGTCATGATATGATTAGATACCCATTGTAGTTGTTATAAAAAATGTTACTGATTAAGCACGATACCGATGATATAGGAATGCCAAGCCCAACAGGTTTTCGATTCCCAAAAAATGTATAGAGAAATGCGGTTACTGTCACGAGATTTGCTAGGGAGCGTTCANAGAGTTATTTATGTATGTACTTACACTGATTTCATACAGCGAAAGAATAAAGTAGATATGCCTTAAATCCCGAGATCAATTTTAAGGAGCAGAAAAATCCCGTGATTTATTAAATAAAAAAGGTATTTACTTTTACACTATTTAAAACACTGCACGCCCGACGTTGCCAAATTAACATCAACGACATTGGATGTCCGAAGTTGCTAAATTCCAATGCGCACACGCGCGATGGCGCCACATTTGTAGTTCGCACAACATAGCTTGTGAGAACAAAAGAAAATTTATTATTATTTACTTGTTATATTGTTGGCCACACGGGATTATCTATTCGAAATCCCGGGAAGATCCAGATTAATATCAACCTTTAGATGCAAGTACAAAAATAACTCTACCTAATTCCGACCTTTGATTATTAGACATTGAATAGTTTGGTAACTTATTTCTATAGCTTTAATAACACACTATACAAGGCGTCGTCTATATACATATCGGCGAATACGCGATCGTCGCGTTCATTTGCAAAGCAAACGCGAATACGTCATCGTGTAGGTAGCGGGCGCTTTCCGGTTTTGCCGTGTTTTCGCGCGAGGACCGCTTCGTATTAAAACGAAGACGTATTGTGACAAATCATTCATAACCGGCAATATTATACAACAAAGTAATCACTAATGTATTGTATGTACACATAGATTTAAACAGTAAAGATAGAGCCGTCCGAGCGTTTGATTATACGCGTTGGTTCACCATACAAGAAACACGGCATTTTTATTGTCTCACGGACACGACCGCTGCCGAAGATTTCCGAACGCGTGGCGAGTTCGCTTCGGTCTAGATTGGCGAGTTTGTGGCTTCAGAAAAACGTGCGGTCTGCCCTGAGCTTACTATATGTATAAGTCAAAGTATGAACAACACATAAACGGCATCAAATTTATATATACTTTCTTGGCTTGAAATAAACCGATACTTCATGCTGTATTACCGAGATCTCGGAACAAGAATCTTTTGAATCTTGAATAAGTGTCAGGAGTCGAAACATTTGTGAAAGTGTCAAATAGCAGTCAAGGGAGCGTTCAAGTATTACGTAACGCAATTTTTGAAGATTCTTGACCCTCCCTCCCCCCCATGTAACGCGCCGTAACGTATATCTGTACCACCCTCCCCCTCTCTAAACGTTACTAACCATCCAAGTGACAATTTTTACCTAAAAGTCACAATTACGTCTACTACTCTCATGTTACCAAATTTTTTAATTAAAAAATGTAATTTCAAGAATTCTACTGTTTAGTGACTGTAACTCGAAAATATGTTTAGTGAGCTAGCGTTAAAATCCGTTGAGTGGTTTAAAAGATCTAAGCGAACAGACAGCGGAAGCGACTTCATTTTATACACTGTGAAGATAATCGTTCATGATAATCTTTTATCGACCATAACGTTTTGATTATCAAATATATTCTGTCATTGGCTATTTTTTTTAAATTATCTTTTTTGACGTGAATTAATCTAAACTAAATCTAATGTAACAATTAAAATAATTTGTGATTGCTTCTGATGATAATCGTTTGTTTCATTGATATCATATAAAGTATATTCACATAGGTACACTGACAAGCGGGGGGGGGGGTAAGCGGCTCGGCCCGAAACGATAATCCTGGATCTACCACTACACAGGCATAGATACTACATCAAGCCATTCTTATCGACATATTTGTTATTCCACACATATACGGTCTAAAATGATTAGAATTAATTATTGAATTCAGATAAAATTAATTATTGAATTCGAATAACGTCCTGTTAACGTACAAAACTAGGCGAATTTTGAATAGGCTTAATAGGTTATTTGACTAAAAAAAATCTAATTAGTCCGTCAGATAGATTTCCAAAAAATATTGAACACTTCTTTTGTCACGTAAACAAAAAATGAAGACGATACAGTAGGTAGTCCTGTCATCTTAATAAGTACACCTCGGAATTTGAGATACCCAGCTATACACTCGTATAAACTTGTATTTTGACATCCTAAAATTGTCTCAAAACCTACATATGGTAGGGTGTACGCGAGTATTAAAATCTAAGGTGCACATTTTTTGCAAATAGTTCATTTGCAAAAAATCGCTATTTTTCGCTATTTGTATTAATTATCAATATTGTAAAGGATTAAATTCCCTACAAATTTTGTCGTGGAGAGCGCGCTGTTAGAGCATCATTTAGGGTCAATCGGTGGTGCCGGTCAAAAACACGCCGACGCCATGTTTACATGGCGTCGGCGTGTTACTAAACTAACGTGTTACTAAACGTGTACTTAATAAACTTTAGTTTATTAAGTATTGATAAACTAGCGACCCGCCCCGGCTTCGCACGGGTGCAATACTGATACTGCACAATGTATTTAAGGTACTTAAAATCGCTTCGTAAATAATTATCCTTAAGAGATAGACATATACCATCGCGTACTTTTTTGTAGACCTTTTTAAGGTGTACAATACTGTAGTACATTACTTTGTTCTATCTCGTAGGGTTCAGCCAGCGTTTGCAATGTAAGCGAAAAAAATGTGTTTATTTACGAACATTAGAAACCTCTAAAGTTATCAGTGTTTCTCTACTATATTATGATGTATTATACATATAAACCTTCCTCTTGAATCAGTCTATCTATTAAAAAAAACCGCATCAAAATCCGTTGCGGAGTTTCAAAGATCTAAGCATACATAGAGACAGACAGACAGCGGGAAGCGACTTTGTTTTATACTATGTAGTGATAGTGATACATAATTATTAATCATTATCATTTCTTATTAACTATTACATTATATTTAGTAATTATTTTACTTCGGCACTTTTCATGCACTTTTACAGAGGTTACAGATTTTAAAGGATCAATGTCGTTTCGTTCGATACTAGCAGTTCTTAAAGTTTTTATTATTAACTTTTTTTTATTATTCTAAGTTATTCAAAACTAACGAATAACCAAGGTTTGTAGAAAGTGGTTCCTTGGAAAAGAAGACGGTCGTAACTACAATACAATTGAACATCTGTCCTTACTGGCTATAAATAGAAAAGTTCATACTTTATAACAGGGGTCATAATTTCCAGGTATAAGTCCCACAAGTATATTTTTTAATGATATGAAAGAATTTAGAGTTTCCGGATTTTAAAGAAGTGTTTAATTATTTCCTATTTAAACTAATTAGAGGAAATGAGAATATAATTAAAATGTAATTAAAGTATGTCTCTTAATTATTTTTTAATTTTAGGAATCGGTTATAAGTGTTATTGAATATTTAATTAATGAAAAAAATATATTAAATGTAATGTAATAGTTACTTGATAAGGAATGACAATTATTAATAATCACCTATGTATTTATCCATAATTAATAAACTTTAAATGGCGTGTTTTTGACCGGGACTACCGGTTGACCAAATGATGCTCTAACCGCGCGCTCTCCGCCCCCTATGTCGAAAACGGTACAACGAATTAAAAAAAAAGTGTAACAAAAGTTGTGGGGAATTTAATCCTCCACAATATTGATAATAAATACAAATAGCGAAAAATCCATAGGAAACAAGATATTTGCAAAAAATGGTGTTTTGTGACCTTTGACCTTAGATGTCGCGTACACACTACCATATGTAGGTTTTGAGACAATTTTTAGGATGTCAAAATACAAGTTTATACGAGTTTATAACTGGGTATCTCAAATTCCGAGATACTTACCTAATTTTGTCTAAGATGACTGGACTATAGTGCGTTGAAAACACGTGTGACGTCACTTACCAGTACTTTTTATTCTAAAGTGATGTTCCAAGCCCCCACTCCTTATCTTTGATGCGTTGTATCTTCGTATTTTTTTATTGATTTGAATAATTAAAAAGTACGTATCGGACGTGACGGACTAAATAGAATCTATTTTTTTTAACCCAGGCATTCAATCCCTATTGGCATTATCTAAGTAAAATATATTATTTTCGTTTAATTTTTTCTCAACCTCTTGTCTAGGTTAGTTAAAATAATAGTTGTTATCATTATATAGTAATTTCAACAAAATACTTTGATGACTTTGAATTCCTTGGAAATGGATTTTTGTTTTTACTATACAAAACAAAAATCAGCTATTCTCGACATTTCGCCAAATTATTATTATTTTTTTTTATATTTTTAATTGTATACCAGTGATTCATTGGAAGTACTTTTTACCCCTGAATTAAAAGTGAACCCATTTTTAGGCAATTTATTGGTGTATTTTATTTTATAAGTTTTTGCTAGAGTGTATGTACATATCGACGGTGAAGTGCCAATACCTCCTAACTGACATTTTTCGAGAGATTCATTTCTTACAGATTTTAATTTACTGGCGCTCTTCCCATGTATTACGTGAAATCGCCGAAGTGTATTTTTAGTTGCAACTGCATTAAATAGTTATTAACTAATTCAATATACTAATTAATTTTCAACTTCTCAAGAATTTTTTTTTTTTCTTTCAGTTTGTGTACTTAAATAATTGATTTCAGCAGTTAGGAGTTATTGGCACTTCGCCGTCGATATGTAATTGTTTCTACGTACGTTGTAGGTTGTTTCGCCTTCTTTTTGTATGCAAATGTAGATAATTTCTTAGTCCTATCTAGTTTTATATAGTACCTAAGTACATAGTAGCAACTAGTTTTTTATTTTTTTGCCATTTTCATGCTTTTTGAATGGCTAGTCCGCATTCGGGCGCTTGCTGGAACATTTATTCATGAATTATACTATTTTTACTTACAATTTGTTCTTTAAAATCGAATGGAGTGTTTAGAAAATTCAAACTTATACAAAATATGCTAAATAGGGAAATAATATTATTTAAAGAAGCATCTAATATTCTGAACAATCTGGTATAACCCTATTTTTTTTGCTCTCAAACTAAGTTTTTAAATACAAACGGGTACACCCCCATCATATCACTATAATATTTATTTTATTTTAATTCAATAAGTACAGTTACAGACTGCAGACTAAGACAATTCAGCACAGCTATGAAAAATAAACAGTACATAAATCTGAAGTCCAATTATAACTGTACTACTAATGTCTAATATGCTTCATTAGTGACAGTTAAGGTTAAATAATGTGGAGAAGTTACTTAATGATAGTGTTGTAATTATAATTTATACAAAGAATTTCTATTATATATTTAACTGTTTAAAAACAAGTCCACCTTAGAGCATATTGCATTATATTGACTGCACATTCTGGACAACGAATTGTTTTCAGAAAAAATATTATTACTAGCGGGAATAATTAATAATTGTGGAGTAGGTACGCACAGATCGAGTTGGTACTTGATAGTTTATTTAATATTGATATCATTTCTTCTCTTCGATATGGTAAAGGACTAGAAAATATTAATCTTTGTGTAATATTGATATTGGCCGCAGTACAATGCTTTATTTCATGCTTTGAGTAACAATTCTCGATAAATTCGATAGAACAGTGCACACGTACGAGTATGATGTCATACTACAAGTTCTGTTCTTTCTTTTCCTTCTTCCTTAATGTATCAGTAGAGCATGCAGTAAATTGAATTTAAATAATATACCAAAAAGACATGAAATAGATTTTCAACTTTATCGCTAAAGCATAAGGTTCAAGGTTGTTTTGGGAAAAAATGTCAGTTTCGGGTAGCTTGATGTGCTGGCGTTTGTTAAGTACAGAATTTCTATGAAAGAAATTTGACAGATTGTTTTAGCTTGATGTCTGTACATTTTTGGTGAAAAAAACGTATTTGTAGGTAATTTAAAATTGCAAAAGATAAGTTCCTGGATTCTCAAAAACCCGATAGATACGCAGTTAGGTACTGAAATCATATTATTTAATAAACCAATGAGGCAAACAGTGTCCTTAGAAGTTGATAAGATTGTGTTACTAGGTATGATACAATTTAAATAACTATCACGAAATTATCATTTGATTCAATTTTCCACTTCAGTTATTTTCCTTTTAGCTGATTGCATTAGTTTTCAAATACTCCATTCGATGTTAATAAATACTTTTTTTTTGAACTGGCCTGTGGCTTATTGTCTTATTTTCAAATCCATCAAAAGAGTAACCTCCAAAAAAGCCAAGCTTAAACTACTCCTTCAAACTTGATGTTTGAAACAAACATGAATGCCACCTTCAAATTTTCAGGGCATCGGCAAGGGATTTGGAAAAGCACCCGATTATAAGTATCGGTGAGCACAGTCACGATGAAGCGGCACATAGGGACGAGGATCGAACCGTGGCGGACGAGCTCTTCAAGAAGGTCAGGGTGCTCTGCTGGATCATGACGCAGCCGAAGAACCATGAGGCCAAAGCTAAACACGTGAAGGCAACGTGGGGGAAGAGGTGCAATAAACTGCTGTTTATGAGCACTGAGGAAGGTACGTCGATTTACTGTTTCTATAATATTTGGCAGAACCATTTGAGAGATGAGGAATGGGCTTAAAAAAACAGTGGGTCCCATTAAACGCTAGACGACTTCGCGGCAGTAGGCTTGATATTCACAGAAAGGACTATTTCTACTTTTCGAGTCGATGGTTAACTCCTTTGATTATTTGTGCCCATTAGGCGGCTACGACAATTGCAGCATCGATGGCATTCATTAAGCATTCCCCCAGAGTAAAAGTGGGGCACTTGGGGCCCTCTAACGTGTGGCTCATAAAAGGATTGATCCCTGCTAACAGAAGCAGAATTGTTTTGAAGAGGGAGAGGGAGGCCTTTGCCCTGAAGTAGGAAATGATTCCCACGGATTCAGCCCTGCAGTTTATCCAGCAGGACCCGTGTATTTTTCCCTGATAACAGGTCGAGGGCTACTTATTATCATTTCATCATACCAGCCGAAAAGCGTCCACTGCTGCATATAGGCCTTCCCCAATGGGGGGGGGGGGTTTGCCATGATCACCACGCTTGGCTTGCTGTTGCAATGCACAGAGGCACAGAGAATGCTGCTACCCATTCTCTGGTGAGATCCTTAGTCGCCTCTTACGATACCCACGGGAAGTGATTGCAGGGTGCTATTCTTTTACGTCCGACACCATAAAGAACAAGTATTATCATTTATCAGGGGAAAATACCAGCGCAGATAGTTTGCATAATATCAGTAAAAGTGTCGTTTTCGAATGTTCTTCCAGAGATACAAAAAATCGGTACAAAACATAACGTCGTTGTCTATGACAAGTGTATGGGCGGATGGACTTTAATGACAGTCTATGTCGGACTTCTCTTTTTGATTATTAGCAACTATGTTTGATAACTTATAACTTCGTCGCTGATAAAGATGATAAAAACGTATTTCATATTTGTTAACTAGGTCTCTAGGTAGTGTATGCCCATTTAACAATTTATTACACTGGTAACAAATTTTTAAATTGGCATACATTGTGATAAGTATGAAATTCAATAAATAGTGGAGCGGTAGACTGGCAGTAAACACAAGTGCACTTATGTAAATTATGCAGAGACAACATGAAACTCACGAAGTAAGGAATGATGTCGAAGGAATTGTAATTACATAAGTACCTACATTGTTCAGCTGTGTAATTTTTATTTATTTTTCGTAAATTTTACCAAATAATGGAAGTCTTGAAAGTATCTTACAATTCGTTTTTAAATATTGATTGTCGTAAATGTTATTTGCCAACATTTGTCGGTCTCACAGAAACCGGCCAAGTGCGAGTCGGACTCGCGCACGAAGGGTTCCGTACCATTATCTATAAACACGGCAAAAAAATCAGGGCTGTTGTATGGGAGCCCCACTTGAATATTAATTTTATTTTAATTTAATTATTTATTTTTAAAGTGAATAATAAAACTCAATATTTCAAGCGTCTGTTGCCGTTATCAATTTCGAGCAAAAACCCGTACAACAAACGTGATTTTTGTGCTTATTTTGCCTTAAATATTTATTTTATTCTGTTTTTTTAGTATTTGTTGTTATAGCGGCAACAGAAATACATCATCTGTGAAAATTTCAACTGTCTAACTATCACGGTTCATGAGATACAGCCTGGTGATAGAGGGTCAGACAGACGGACGGACCGCCGAGTCTTAGTAATAGGGTCCCATTTTATCCTTTGGGTATGGAACACTAAAAAGGGCCTTTTTCGGGTCTTTAAAGTCATGACTTTTACGCCACCCAAATGTCAATAATGTCGCTGCCATTGAAATTAAAACTATATAGGTCAATCAATATAGGTCCATAATAAGCAACCTGTCCATAAGCGAAGTCATTATATCCGAACTTTTTATAAAGAATATTATGTTAACACCAAACTTCACACTGTATTTACTTCAAAGTGCGCGGTTGATCATATATTGATCAGATAGAGTCGTAGCTAGGGTCCTGAGCGCCCTTGGCAAGATTTGAATTTTGCGCCCCCAATTATTATTTTTGCCCTACTGTCTCCCAGAATATGTTGGGGGTTATGTTTTTTTCTTTGGCACGCTCTGTGGCCTTAAGACTGCATAGATTTTGACAAATGTGGTATCTATCTTTGGATTCACCTGAAGTGCCAAAATGTCACAGGCAATATGAATTTTGAAAAGAGTAAACACAATAGCAGCCGCTGTTACATAAGTGAAGTCGTTTTTTCCTGACATAATCTTTTGGGGTATTAAAATAATATTAATATAATGAATATGATACATTACATGCAAGGTGTCCGCGAAAGAATATATAACTTTAAAATGTAGTAGTAGTAATCTTTAAAGGTTTTATGCAACAGTTTTTATTACAAAATAAAATACAGAAATGCGGATTTATAATTTGAAAATAACTGAAGTTAAACGTTTACCGCTAAGACGAGTTTTAACGAGTTTTTGTAATAGCGTGCAAAAAGTAAATAAGGTGTTTCGTCTTCGCGGTAAATACCATATTTAAACTTACTTTTTGCGCGTTTCCTGCGATATTTTTGAAACTTCGTCGCGAATATTTCGCGGTCTGTTAACGTATACCTTCTCTTGTTTTGAGAAAGCCCCAAACCTAAAAAAGTCGTTTCGTTTAAAACGAGTGTAAGTGTTGCTAAAATTTTAATTCACTCGCTGGACGCCTGAGGAAGGATGTCGTTAAGGTCGACCGCGGCAGTGAGACGATCTCATTATGTTTGCGGGGCAGACTTGGCCAGAGATCGTCTAAGACAGAGAGATTTCAAAGGAGAAAGGGGAGGCCTTTGCCCAGCAGTGGGACACAAGTGCAAGCTAAAACTAATAATGTGGACTCGGCTGTCATTGTGCCGATTGTCGTTACGGCCAATGGCCTGATGGCCAAAAGCTTCGCCGACCATCTGTCGAAGCTGGCGTTACGCGGTTGGATAAAGGGCCTGATACAGAAGGAATTTTTCCTCGATACGGCAAGTATTGTAAGGAGGTACGTTTCCCTGGAGCCCTAAACACCGGCAGCTTGGACGCTGGTCCCGACACCGACGGACTACTGCTTTTTATATTTTTAAATGTTTTTTTGAAGTGAAAACTTCTTTAGGCGCGTTGAGCACTTTTTGGGTGAACAAAATCATGGAACTCGCGTCATCGTCACCGAATGCTTTCCATGAGCTATATGTATACTTTGTATTTATGTGTGATTTTTGGATGAATAAAAATCATGTAACTCGCGTCTTCGTCACCGAACGCTTTAGCTTTCGCTTAGTTTTTACTTCTATCGGCAGTCCCCAAAGACTGCCCAAAATGTAAATAAGTGTATGGTTACATGAATAAAGAGAAAAATAATAGTAATAATTTATTTGTATTTGTCTTGCAGACTCAACGCTGCCTACAATAAAGCTGCCAGTGGCCGAGGGCAGGGACTTCTTGTGGGCAAAGACAAAGGCAGCCTTCCGCTACGTCTACGAACATCACAGAAGAGACGCAGACTGGTTTATGAAGGCTGATGATGATACGTGAGTACATTTTAAAATAGCTTGAGGCTGCGGCTTTGGCCGCGATTTGTTTTATTTTCGCAATAAAACGTAACCTATAACTATCTCTAGAGTCTCATCTATCGCTCTACCAAAATACATCTAAATCGGTTCAGCGATTTAGGCGTGAAATTGGACCAAACAAAAAACTCAGTTTCGCATTAATAATATTTGGATAATTTAGGTTTGACCCGCGAATTCCCTCTGTGGCCTGTACCACAGGAATCTTGCAATTTTTATAATGAAAAAATAATAACAAACACACAGCATAGTGTTGACTTTCCATTAGTGAAAGGAAAACTAAAATAAGTAATTTTATTTTAACACTATTGACTTCTTATAGGGTTTCCTGTAATATATAGGTAAAGACCTATTTATTATCTGCACATTTTTCAATTTTTTTTTCTAATTTCTTGAATAACTTCAAACATTTTATTTTAAAATTATGAAAAAATATAATTAAAACCGCACAAAAAGCTCTATAATCTGATATGACACACGGTACAGTTTGAAATATTTTAAATTTTCTAGTTGGACCCCCCAAAGTACCAATACTCAAAAATTTTTTATTTACGTAACGCGTCCTTGTTTTGGTCACAGAAGTTCATATTTATTTCAATAATCGGATAACAGAAATCCATAGTGTTAATAACTTTCCCTATATCGAGCGTTAGTACATAAATAAATAATAGGGACTATAGACCTCAGTATCTGGTATAAATTTCAACTTGCTAGGTCCACCCGTTCCTGAGAAAATCAGTGGAGACATACGGACAGACAGACGAACAAGAGAGTGATCTTATAAGGGTTCCTTTACTACCTTTGGAGGTACGGAACCCTAAAAACAAATTGAGTTTGAGTTTGTTCGGTTTGCATTTTGCACAGAAGTTGAGCAAGTTTCTTACACAGTCATCTTTTCACAAAATGCCTCAGAAAAAGGGAAAACACACTCTCGGCCACTGTTTTTAGAATGCTCTTGTTACTGGCCCGGGTTCTCGCTGCCAGAGAACCCAACCAAATCAAATTAGATTAATAATAATAATAATTCTTCATTATCAGGCAACTAAGGTCCATAGATAAAATACAAAAATTAAACATACAAAAAATAAATAAACTAATACATATTAATCTTGCTTAACACTTTCAGTACCCAGAACTCAGCATATGGGTCGAACAATAATTTGTTTCTTGTGCCCACGAGTCGCCGCTACATATAACGACGACTCGGCTGCCGAGTTCATGTGCCCACAACTCGTGTGTCAAACGATAATTTGTTCGACCCATATGCTGAGTTCTGGGCACTGAAAGTGTTAAAATATAACTTAAACTAAGACACACGAAGCTAACAACGTTAATAACGTCAGCTGTTTAAATTATTGAATGACAAGGCATATTACTCTGTTGATCACCTATTTGATACGGTTATAACTAATTTAATTTTAATCATAATTTTTTTGCTGACCTTGTATTTTTCATGACATTTTGAACTATTTAAATTAAGTTAATTTTGACCATTGTAATATTGCTGACGTTGTATTTTCTTTTACGTGAGATTGTTTGGATTATTTCATTTGATTTCTGTCAATTTTTTTTTGCTGACATTGTCTTTCATGAGATTTTGTACTTTAATAATTTATTTAATATTGATATTTTGTATGCCTTTCGGCGGAACATCTGTGGACCAAACATTTTTATAAACATCATTGTATCCTGTGTTCACAAAATTAATAAATGAATATGAATAAGAGACGCTATTTTCTTCCGCACGATTGCGTGGAAGCCGTCAGTACGATTCTTTGTAAACATGTCTGACGCACTACAGAACCGGGGCAGTGAGAGTCTCAAGAGCATCTAAAAATATATTTGTTATAATGGACGCGCAGGACATGATGCGACCTTTTGGTGTAGCTGAGTATATGTGTACGAAATTTTTTTTATTTCTACAGAGTCAATCCAGTCGATTCGGAGAAAACTGGCTGTGACAGACGAACAGACCGTTTAGTCGACATTTGACAGATTCTACTTTTGACATCATAGTCTACTATTGACAGATTCTACATATGACAGATTCTACATATGACAGATTCTACGTATGACAGATTCTGAAAAAGTGAGACAAGTAACGGACACCTTGTGGAATCAAAAATAAGTACCTACAGGATCTCGATGTACGCCAGTTCGAAAGTTCACTGGAGCGATGTATGCAAGGCCGACGTATCGTTAGTTAGAAAGCATACGAGTGCGATGTACGCCAGTTGGAAATTACCCTGTTACGAAGTACTGGTACTCCTACAACATTATAATTAGCAAAACTGTGTAAAAATAAATTTACTTCATGACCAATTTCGAGGTAGCGCTCGCCGGCCGCTGCCGCGGCACCGCTCGCTTCGCTCGCTCGGCTCGCGCGTAGTTGGTCACAGTTCTAACCTAACCTAACCAAAAAAAAAATCTGTCATACGTAGAATCTGTCATATGTAGAATCTGTCATATGTAGAATCTGTCATTAGTAGACTATGATGTCAAAAGTAGAATCTGTCAAATGTCGACTAAACCGAACAGACAACCAGACACCCCCAAATGATCCTATAAGGGTTCCGTTTCTTACGGATGTTCGGAACCTCAAAAATCAGAACCCTTAAATTTATTAACCTTAAGGAAATCTTAAGTTATTCGCCCTTAACCTAGAAAATCGTGGAACCTACATCATATTGTTTGCTCAAACCAAAGAGGTGCATTGTATAGAGAATTTACATAAGAAAACAGATTACATCCTTTTTAGATACGGTCGTGGTTGGCCGGTACGATTCTATTGTAGAGTGCGTACATACGATACCTACATACGTAGTGATTGTCAAGGTTTTTTGATATTTATTCTTAATGTTCCTGTTCTGTAGGAGCGGATATGACGATTTTAATTCGCATTTTTAAATCACTGTAACAAGCTAATTACAGTATTTCTTTAAGCAATAAAAGCATGTTTGGCGTGGTTTTACATAAATAATTCTGTTCGAAAAGGTCGCTAGTATTCCCCCAGTGCTTACGTGCACTTGATAAGTTATCATATTAATTGTTCGATGATTACCGTTCGAGGAACTCTCAAAGGTTAATTTCGAAATCGATATTTGATAGGTTAACAGGCTTAGGTTGGCCTGGTTTCCGATTTCCTGATAAGGAATTCAGGTTCGGAAACCTGAATGCTTGCCTTACATACAAAATGTTCAACTAGGCGCACACGTTTGTTTATTTGCTGAATGGGAAAAAAACTGACATTCAAAATCAAAATAAAATCAAAAGTAATTTATTCAAATTAGGCTGAGTCCCAGCACTTTTTGAACGTCAAAGTTCTACATAAAGGCAGTCCACCAAAACGCCCGCCCGTCACCACTTCCTAGTGTATTAGCTGGGAAGAAGTGGCGCAACAAACTCCCCAGCGACACATCTGTCTGTTATGTTTTAAAAACTTGAATTTATACAGTAGTATGCAAAGTAGTTTAGGGCCTACAATACATGACACAGAAAAATAAAAAAATCCAATATGTAAATCAAATTAAATGAAATTGATTGACACTTGTTAGCTAGCACACTCCATTATGCCATCAAAAACAAACAAACTCAAGCATTAACAAGTAAACTAAACTAATTAAGCCTCCAGGCATAAATGGTGTTCCCACTTACACGTGCAATGGTCTAATCTAACAATAGGACTGTGACTGGAGCCACAAGTGATGAACTAGTACTGTTATAACAATAATGAAAAATAAAAACCATTATCAGCCAGACGACCAGTCACCACAAGCAGCACCCGTTCACGAGCATACCGCAAAGGTCAGCCATTACCCCTCGCCATGTTTTCTTATTTTATTATATTCCTTTCGATACTGAGCTGTGCGTTAGGAGAACGAAAAATCGAACGTCTACGCAAGTCTCACGGAATATATTTGACTAAAAAAATCTAATTATGCCGTCAGATAAATCCAAAAAAATATTGGACACGTATTTACAAAAAATGAAGACGATACAGTGCGCTGAAAACTCGTGTGACGTCACTCACCAGTACACTGTTTACTAGAAAGTAACGTTACAAGCCCCCACTCCTTATCTTTGATGCGTTTTATCTTCGAATTTTTTATTGATTTGATTAAATAAAAAATACGTATCCAATATTTTTCGATAATCTAGCTGACGGACTAAATAGAATTATATTTTTTTTAACCCAGGCAACATCCCTATTCCGAATCTGAATTCCTAATCAGGAAACTGTACGGTTCGGTCGGCCTTATTCATACATAATAAAACACATTATACAACATTACATACATAACATTATAAATAAATATTATTCTATGATTAATATTTTTTATAATGTAACTTAAAATAAAAACTTATAAGGTGTATAGTTGCCTCAATATCCTTGTGCATCTGGGCGAAGCTAAACGCACACTTTCATATCTGCACCGCACACATGAACATTCCCGTAACGCACGCGCTACCGCACAACTATTATCAAAGATTACGCAGGGACGCAGACAAACGTGCCTAGCCTTTTTTGCCTACAACTCCAGAAGAGAACGAAGATTCTTTTTATTTTTAATAAAAGCACAGGTGGCTTCCCATACGTCTTCGCCGGGATTCTAAATTCTTATTCTGTTCAATGCTAAAACTAAAAATAGAGAGAAGGAAAAAAAAAAAAAAAAACATTTATAAAAACATAGATACATACATACACATAAACAAAGTTATTAAGAAAAAACGAATCTAACGAATTAACGCTGTGATGATTCTACCAATTTCTTGCGAATGTGCTCACGTGCCTTCACCTTAAACGACAACCGACTTGTTGCCGTCCTTACCGATTTATCGTGCAAATAGTACACCTAAGACTACCTAACTACAGTATTCTCTATAAGTCCATCTTTCCTTCCTCTTTAAAATCCATCCTAAGATTATTTAGAAAAGATCGCTTTTGGCGATAAACTAATGTTTCTTCATCTATCTTTTCTGTAACCTCTAATATGTAAAATTCACCTGCACAAACATACAAACTTAAACAAACACTAACTGGCGTAATTATTGATTAAACAGTAAGACTAAGTTATTTACTAACTGGCGTAAACATTTATTATGTAGGTAGTAATCAAGCGCGGATCCACCGTTGTGGGCATGATGGGCATACGCAGAATATGGGCAACCCTAATAGACTTGTGACGTCCGTGTTTCGGCTATTCATTAACGATCGTGAATCAACTGTTATAAATTTACTAACTTTTGCCCGCGAGATCCCGTTTTTACCCGTTACGTTCCGAACGTTCGATCTTCCAGAGATTAGCGCGATCAAACAAACAAACTCTTCAGCTTTATTATATTAGTTAAATACCGACTCTGGAAAGCCAAAGTAATGTGAAAACAATTCCGCCATACCTCATTCGGTAGCTCATAACATTGAAGCATGCGACCAAGATTTGTTCCCTAACATGAACATTTTCATACAAATTCTGGCAACGCTCCCGGTCAGCGTAGCTACCGCAGAAAGTTTTCTACTTTTCGCAGAGTAAATCTTGGTTGCGTGCCTCAATCGCACAAGGAAGATTATCCGGACTAGTTCTCCTAAATACACACAAAGATGTGAACCTAGTCATCGCTGAAATTATCAACGCTTTGCGAAAAGGAAACATAATCTTTAATTTGCAATTTAAGTAATCACCAAATAAAATTATTTAATGTAAAATATATAGTAGCGTTTAATTTGGTTTGATATTTACCAGTGTTAGCCCCATGGCTTTGTCCACGTGAACTATATACACTGAACAAAATCTTGGTCTAGGCGTCATATATTTTGTAAACATCTTTGTAGGAATACAATATAGATATCGATCATGAGCGAGTTCATACTACGACTCGCACTTGACCGATTTTCGGTTGGCTGTGACCACAACCTTTTTGGAGAGCTGGATCCGCGCCCGCGGCCCTACTATGAAGTCTTAAAACGATCATGATTCCGCTCTTAGAAAGAGACGGAGCTATACATAGCGAATAGCACTATCCCTTTTACATAATCGGAATTGGATGGCATTAGCACGTCATAGAAGGTCGGCAGAATCGGTGTTGTGGTGATAGATGATGTGTATAGCTTTACATAAGAACCGAGCAAGACTGATGCCAGGTTTTATGTCTCCGGACTACCCGTAACGACTGCCAAAGAAGTACAAATGACAGCCATGACGAACGGCTCAACTTACTTTCCGAGGCTTAAAGAATTCCCGGTATGTAAAGGACGATCACCCATCCACGGACCGATCAAGGTTATGCAACGCTTGCAGAGGGCAAGCGTTGCATAACCTTGAAAATTGACCCATGCGGTTATTATTTAGCCACGAGCTCGAAATGTCATATTAGAAATCGTTCTATTCAATTACAGATACGAAATAATGAAAATTCAGCAAATCATTTCTTTCCTTTCAGCCTAGCCCTAAAGCGAGAACGAGCGTCATTATTCGCGTATATAATTTATTTATCTAATAAATACGTCACATTACCGCTATTCGCAATTTTCCTCACAGTTATAAATGTGACAAATTGTCGGGCCATTGTCCATGGGCACCAAAGTAATTTCCGTTCGATCCATTTGATAAAACTGTTTCAATACTACACGCTACAAAACAGCAGCAATTTTATCTTTTTGTCATTAAAATATAGGGGTAATAATACTTATTGTAATTTCAGGGTGTTAAATGGTGGAAACACATTATACACAGGCACGTGAAGTCGCCGATCAGTCACGTCAACGTTAGGACCTCTACTAAACTATATTGTTTCACGTGACTGACCAGCAACTTGACGGTAACGTGACTGATGTGCAGAGATCGGAATACGTAGACTATATTTACCTAATGTTCGTGGAAGTAAGTAGCATAGAGTTGATAATACCTCCTCTAAAATCCCGGAATCATAAATGGAATCATGACAATTAAAACCCGGGATTATGAAAACATGAACTGGACTTTGAGTATAGTTACAAATTATTGATTTGAAGAATCAAAAGCAGAAAGAGTAGTGCGAAAACATAGCTATTTAATTTAACAGTTAGTAGGTACGGAACAGCTGTCTGGTCTACAATTTATCTGTTTTGGTTTGAGAGTTAAATTGGAAACTTGGCCCCTCATTGGTATTTGTTTTCTCGGAATAGACCAATGAGAGCCTTGTTTCCATATTTACTATCACATGAAAACGGTTAAATTGTAGACTTGTGCTCTGATTGGTCGCCATTTTATGTCAGTCCACAATTTCTCGGAATGATTTCGCGAGATTATAGACTTTTTGATGTGTAAAATAGTATTCCAAATGTTCAGTTCACAATTTTTCGAGAGTTTACAATCTCTCAAGTTATTTTATAATCTTACAGAGTTTGCTATTTTCCGGTGACATATTCAAAGCGCAATAAGTAATTTGCAATTTCTTAAATCCCGGGATACATCGTCATGTTTATGATTCCGGAATTTAAGAGGAGGTATTATCAACTCTATGTTACTTACTTCCACGTAAATATAGTCGACCTATTCCGATCTCTGCTGAAGTGCTGATGTGCGTGATCTTTGAATGATTCGTTTGGTGAAAGCAAATGTGGGAGAAGCCGCACGTTCAGTTTTTTTAAAGAAGTGTGAAATGGTATAAATGAAAGAATATTGTTGTGTGTGCGTGCCTCTTTGACTTGGCTGAAGAGTTAAATTAAACTTCTTGATAAAGATTCATGACAAAACTCGATCTAGACTCTAGATCAATGTGTTTTAAAGAAATTGCTTGTTAGCTAGCGGGCGATCGCGATAAATGATCGAATTCAAGATGACGATCTCAAGTAACATAGGAATGTTACTTGAGCCAGAAAGATGACCAACTTTTCACTATTAACACTATATTCCGTCTCTACTGGTCGATTTCTAATGTAAATCAAGACAGTGTCATAAAAGACCTAACGCTTAAACTTAATTTTTCAGGTATGTCGTGGTTGAAAACCTGAGATACATGCTGGCAGACTACGACAGTAAAGACCCAATATACTTCGGCTGCAGATTCAAGCATTTCTCGCCACAGGTATGTACAATACCGGGTAAAACGGGGTGGATAGAAATGATGGGGTGAATAAAAACGGAACTTTGATTGGAATTTTCACGTTATTTAAATATTGTTTGCAGCAATGAAGAACTCCAATGTATTTATCAATTATTTTATTTTTAAATGGACGCTTTGTGAGAAACCATTAATATGGTATTTATGTGAAAATCCCAATTAAAGTTTCATTTTTATTTACCCCTGCATTTATTTCTATTCACCCCGTTTTACGGTACTTATACCTGTTTGTGAAGTACTTATCTTTAATTCTGTATTGTATCGGACATAAAAGAATAGCACCATTCCATCACTTCCCGTGGGTGTCGTAAGAGGCGACTAAGGGACTCACCAGAGTATGGGAAGCAACATTCTCTGTGAAAGGGTACAAAACCTAAAAATAAATTGCATTTGTTAGCTGTTCCGATTCGCTGACTAAAATTTAAATCACCTGACTAGACTGATAATGACTTTGATTTTTACTTTCATTAGCTTTTTAAAAACGGACCTTGAAATACCTATCGAATATTTTTGAGGTTTAAGGGAGCGTTCAAGTATTACGTAACGCAATTTTTGAAGATTCTTGACCCTCCCTCACCCCCATATAACGCGCCGTAACGTTTATCTGTACCCCCCTCCCCCTCCCTAAACGTTACGTATCATCCAAGTGACAATTTTTACCTAAAAGTCACAATTATGTCTACTACTCTCATGTTACCAATTTTTTTAATTAATAAATGTCATTTCAAGAAAAATATTGATGTTTTTTTTTGTTTGGCAAAATGACTACTGTTTAGTAACTGTGTAACTCGAAAATATGTTTAGTGAGCTAGCGTTAAATAAAAAAAACAATGTTACGTAACGCGTTGTTCGAACACCCCTCCCGCCCCTGTAACGCATCGTAACGTTTTATAAGACCTCCCCCCTTCCCCTCAAATTGCGTTACGTAATACTTGAACATCCCCTAAGGACCGATGCACTCTAACTTTGTACCCACTTGTATCAAATGTCTGTGCAACGCGCGTAAAAAGAAAGCCATAAATGCTAAGGACCAAAAATATAACCAATCCGTTTATTACCAAAATGTTTTTACTTGAATATGACGACTGATCGGGCGATCACCTTAACTCGCAGGGCTACATGAGCGGCGGCGCGGGCTACGTGCTGAGCAGGGAGGCTCTGGACAGGTTCGTGAACAAAGGGCTGCCGACACCCACACTGTGTCGGGACGACGACCACGGGGCAGAAGACGCCGAGATGGGTAAGATTTGTTGATCACAGCTCAGCTTTATCCACCGTTTAAAGTCGAACATGATCCTTTAGAAACGTATGATTGGTATAAAAACCGGCCAAGTGCGAGCTGGCTTCGCACCCGAAGTATTCCCTACCATAAACCGAAAACATCACGATTCTGTCCCTTTCATTTATTTTTTATTATGTTGTGGTAGTGGCAATAGAAATACACACTCTGAGATCTCTATAGTCTATCTCATAAATTATAATAGTTAGACCCTATTCAGGGTTGGGCAGTATTTGAATTACTTGTAATTAAAATACAAATGCGTATTTGGTATTTGTATTACAATTACTTCTTAAAAATGTAATTTGTAATTGGTATTTGAAATACATGACGCTGAGGTATTTTGTAGTTTGTATTTTGCATTTTAAATAAAAATAGTTAAAATACTGTATTTTGTATTTTAAATACACGGCTTTAAATTATTTCGTATTTTACATGCGAGATAGTATTTTGTCATTTGTATTTAATTTAAAGAAAAGTATGTATTTTGCCTAGCTCTAACCTTATTACGTTTCATGAGATGTAGCCCGCTG
The DNA here is from genome assembly GCA_002192655.3 of Mamestra configurata. NCBI lineage: Eukaryota > Metazoa > Arthropoda > Insecta > Lepidoptera > Noctuidae > Mamestra > Mamestra configurata. The sequence continues at coordinate 44,137 of NDFZ01004767.1, forward strand.
ACAGACAGACGGACGGACGGACTGACAGCGGAAGCTTATTAATAGTTCCGTAAGTTAAGACTGAGTGGTCCGTAATCCACCGGAACCCACAGGTCGTTGGATGTCACATGTCTATGAGGTTTTGGTTCTAGGATTTTTTAAGGATTCCTTTGCCATTCTCATTTTTTTTTAAATTAATTTCAGGTAAATGCCTGGACAAGATAGGCGTCCGTGCGATGGACTCCCGCGACGAACACCAACGGGGCCGCTTCTTCCCGTTCGTGCCACAAGACCATCTGTTCCCCAGTAAGGATAAAGACTTCTGGTACTGGAACTACATCTTCTATCCGACTGACGAGGTTAGTAAACTCATTGTTAGTATTTTTTAGGATTCCGGTCGGAACCTCTGTATGGAAAAACGGAACCCTTATAGGATCGCTTTGTCGTCTGTCTGTCCGTCTGTCACAGCCGATTTTCGTAGAATCTACTGGACCGATTCAGTTGAAATTCGGTACACATTTATATATTTCTGTGACCCAAAGACGACCGTGTCGCAAAAATAAATGTTTTTTGAAACTTGGGTCACTTTCTGGGGGTCATATAAGAAAGGTTTTACAATTGTACCGTGAGACATATCAAATCAAAGGTTTCGTTGTAAGTCGCAAAAATATATCTCATAAATATTTTTTCATAATTTCGTTCCGAAGTTATGCAAGAAAATAGATGAAAATTGACCATCCAGTAGTTTCGGAGATAGGGGTTGGGGGGCCCAACCCTATCTCCGAACTACTGGGCCTTTTTTTTTTTTTTTTTTAAGGATGGGAAATCATCAAATGACTTCTTCCGCTCTGGGTGGAGCGGAAGGGCGTGTTAGACTCTTACTGACTAAAACCCATCCATGTTCCTTCTAAAGCCCTTTGCGTTCCAGGGCCGCGGTGACTCTTTCGAACAAATTCCGCAACCCTGGCAGGCTTTGGCCCTAGCGGGCCCCGTCTTTGAACTACTGGGCCTAACATTTATTTTATTAGTAGATAAGAAGTCAATGATTTTCATATATAGCACGACGTGGTGACACGTCCCGCGCACGGCGTGGAAGCGGACGAGTGTGAACGACTTCAGATATAATGTATTAGTTTGAGCGATGGAACCCCGCGCGACCCCGTGCCAGATATGTGTGGATCAACATGAACAATGATTGAATTTTTTTATCTGAAGCACTCTTTTGATAAGAATGATCTAGATTCGTTATATTTTTTTCCTATCCATTGGAAGGTAAAACTACAAGATCCGAATCCAAGATTGTTTCGCATGTGAGACGGTTCCCAGCAGCACGTAACCTTCAAGGGAAAATTGCATAATTATAGTCTGGAGTATTTAAAAAAAAAATCTGTTTTTTAGTTGGATTTTTCTATAAAAGCGTGTTTTTTTTATTATAAAACCGTTTCAATGACATGAAAATGTCCATTGACTTGGGGACATATCTCCCTTTGCTAAATTTTTTTGATGATATGATCGGATCGCACCGACCCTTTTTTGTCACCATAATAACAAACACTTTTTCCTCCTTCCCAGGGTCTAGACTGCTGCTCTGACCACGCCGTCAGCTTCCACTACATCAACGCTCAGCTGATGTACGTCCTCGACTACCTAATATACCACTTGCGACCTTACGGCATCAAGCACGGCAGTGGCACGCTGCCCAGGCTGCTCGCCGGCAGCAACGTTACTAAGGAGATGATGGAACAACGTTAGATAGAGGTTTGTCATGCTGAATATAATAGGTGGAAGATCGGCTAGAAAGATTTAAGTCCCAGTTTTAACGATGGATGGGATATTTATTAACCTTTTGAACGCCAATGTCACATATATGTGACAAACGAAAGCTTACCCTGTACGCCAACGTCACAAATATGTGACAAAAGTACGGCGAATTTGTGGCTTGGCGTCGGGGGCACGCCGATGCGTTTATGCTCTGGCGTTCTAAAGGAAATAATAAAATATATTTAGCAACAGTTCATGGTTTGTGAAACACGTAGTCGTACAGTACACAAGAATAACTATAAAATTGGTGTGCTTTAAAATCATAGTATGTGCCACACGGCTGCGCCAGAGGCTCACAGTTCTGACGGCGGACAGACATCTTGCCCATCTGATCTATCAGAACCCGTCGCAGTAAGACCACCATCTTTATTTGTATTTCAAAACCATCTAAATTGGTTTGAAGTTGCTCAAAATCATTTGCTGTGCCATACTGTTGAATATCCTAACATTTTTAAGTTTCCTCAAAAACCTGTTATATTCAGTTTTGAAATAAGAAGAAATGAGAAAAAAATATTCGTTTTATAAGCAAATCAAACACATTCCAAAAACGACTGCTTTCGCCTCAAGTCTGAAAAAATATCTAATTGGATAAAATATAAAGTAGATAATTATGATGTGTATATGTATATTTGGGAGTTATATTGTAAAATATTAGAAATTAGAAAAATAATATATAACGAAATTAAGTTACCAAAAACGGCATAATATTTGTTACGAATGGTTAAAGTCAAGTTGTACAAAGATAATACTGTATTTGACTGTTACATTACATTTCTCAAAACGTAATGAAAAAAAAAAAGATAAAAATCTCATAAAATGACGGTGTTGCAAGCGTTTCTATGATAAACAAGAAAACTAAGTGCGTGTGACGTCACATGCCAGTCCCGCCATAATGAATTTGCGCTATCCAGTACAAACGACACATTGCGTAGCTAGGATAAGAATAACTATAAAAGCGCCTAACTTCCTAATTATTCCACTGATTTTATTTATATTCTACTTACTACCTAGCCACCACTCTCAAATAAGTATTCATTCATGAAGATTTTTTTATAGCAGTCAAATACCCTATTATAAATCACTGAACACTTTTTACAAGTGTGTATGGCCTTTGATTAGTAAATAAAAATGTTACTTCTCACACTTTGTTGAGGAAAATAAGGTGAATATTTTACCATAAATATAATAAAAGTTTTTTTTTTAATTATTAAAATTAGTAACAAATATTGTAGACCAGAAAAACTAAAGGTATCTTGCCATAATATTTTTAAAATAATTAAAATCGTCATAATAATTTTGAGGATTTTTTTTTGTATATCAGGGTGTTTTGGCATTTATGAACGAATTATATTTGATTCGAGTTATTAACAAACATTATTTAATTTGTATATTTGTGAACGCTGACTTCGAAATTAATATTTTAAAATATAAAAGAAAGCGTTCAGAATAATTGTTTTACAGTTTCTGTATATTGGCGCGTTTGAGTTTTAGCATTATTTTAATCATTTAAAAACTACGCTACTTTTTTAAATGTCAGAATTCTACTAATTTTATTTTGGCCAACATCAATAAAATAAAATATCAAACGCTCCGAATACAAAGCGACAGTTAAAATCATATTAGTCATAAAAACGTTCCTTATAATTATCATAATTTATTTAAGTTAAAATGTGAATTAATCTGTAATAGAATGCCTCAGCCAAAGTAGTGTTATATAACGATAATTTTACTATAAGTCGGCTAGTCTCACATACGTGGTGTTTTCATACAAATATTTTGTAATAAACGATAAAGGTTTCCACAGAAAGTATCGAAATTTGGCAACAATGGCTGTCGCATTGTCGCGTCGTGTCTGTTTGTTTATCCTAAAGCCTACACGAACTACAGCTTTGGATAGCAAACATGTTTATAGAAATAGATAACTGTAACTTTTCCTTCCATGTTGTTTTATAGTAGACTAAGAATTTATGCATATTTTCAGTTAGCCGATAATTTGATCGCACTCAGAATCAAATTTAATAAAAGAAAAGAAACCTTAATACAAAATATCGGTTGACTGAAGTTCATTCCATATACAGTGATATTTAAAAAAAATATTATCAAAACTACCAATATCAATATACCGATATCTAACTCTGCTCATCACATCTTGGATACCAAAGACAATTTTACACATTAACATATCGCACCCCCGGTGCGACACTGTCACTTATGCAAAAAAGCAATTCTTCAGGAGAAGCATTTAAAACTTTAACATCTCAAAAAATAATGATATTACAAGATTTAAACAAAATGAATAGCTTATACTGCAACGTCAAACTATGTGTACTACGAAAGTAACGTTATCGCTCCAAGTAAAGGGGTACTTTAGGACAGTTATTACATATTTAAATAATTATTGCAATTTTTGCAAAAGTGAGTGTCGCACCGGGCGTGCGATATTTGTTTTGCCAAATTGACAAGACATGTTCGTTCTTCCATTGTTCTTTTATAATAATTTCGTAGAAATATTATAACGTAGAACTAATTTTTTCATACACGCAAATACTGAAGATAAACCATGGCAAAGCCAAGTTTTTTAGAGACTAATATTTTCAATCGATGACAAACCGTCATTAGATTGTGAGGCCTAAGTTTTTGTATGAAACATACCAGTAACCTTTACCAAAGAATCTTATAGATTTAGGAGTAAAATGTAGTAACACTGAGTGCACGGCAGTAGCAGTTTTATATCACTTAGTTACCAGTATGAGTAATGGCCTGCGCAGACTGGCGGACGGGTCGGCAGAGGATTATTAATTTATCAATTGAATTTAATAGTTATCCAGTCGAAATAAGGTATATATTTCAATGCTCGGTCACGGAGCATCGCAGCGCAGTTTTCGGCTTAAAAAAACTTCTGCCGTCCCGCCCGCCAGTCTACGCAGGCCATAAGTGTATTACGGAGTAGTAAGGGAACTCGCACACTGCGCGGCCGAGAGAATTTTTCACTTTCTTTGAATTCAGAACGAGATCAATCTATATAGCCTTTTCCCAGCTATGTGACAATAAACATTTACACAAAACTTGCTGCTCCTTTGTGTAAAAAAAGTTTGCAATAACCTTTATTTTCCTTCCCTTATTTCAATTTACTTGTGGTCGGTGCAATATCTATTTTCTTTGCGTCTCTTGAGTCTTAATCTCAGCGTTTACTTCCTTCAAAGACTTGAATTCAGAATCATAGTCAATCAACTATGTACTTTAGCGTTGTTTAGTTTGTGTCCGTTTTGTATTCAAAAGTTTATACAATTTTGACTGCAATGGAATTTTGACTCTGTCGTATTTGAAATTTTGCTGAAAATTATCTAAGATTCTGAATTCTGGTTTGGACATTAATTTATTTATTACAGAATATATCCTCTATATTTTTCTTTGGTCTGTCTCTATTGTTTAGTTATAAGGATATCGATAGAACATATCGATATTTTAATAGTAATTTTACTGTGTTGTAATTTTGATGATGTTATTAATTTATTGACGACATAATTTGATAAAAATAAAAACTAGGTACTAGTAGTAGTAAAAAATTACACTTTTATAGAAAAATACCCAGTGGCAGTATGACTACGAATTTAGTTGTATGTAGGACAGAATGTAATATAATTGGCTGTAATTTATTGTCTTTACTTAGTTAATAGGCTGAAAATATTATTTATATTTATTGTATTGTATTTAAAAAAAAAGAAGCAAATCCAAAAATGAATACGTATAGGTACGTTTATTTGATTTGTATATTTATTTGCTCAAGTGTTTTTATTATTTCTCAAATAAAGTCAAATGTGAAATGAGATTTATTACCGTATTTTATTTTTCGTTTGATTTTACCCCGTTTTATCCCTTTGTAAGGAAATGCTTGCTATTTACCCCGTTTTATCGCTTTGTGAGGAAATGCTTGCTATTCAATTATAATATCTGCGCATAGTAGTGTAGCGGCAACTATCCGCCGCCACAAGAAAAACTAACGAAGCGAAATTTGTACGGCAACACAAAGAACCGCAACGCCATCTATCCCACCAGCAGCGAACTACTATCGAAATCCTGCATCGCGGTATCAGAGTTTTCCGTGCGATTTGAACATATACAACAGACCGAATATCAACTATCGGGCAGTTGCCTACCAGACACAACACCCGTCTGGTCGGAGGATCCTCTTTTCTATGGAGGTTTGCGGGACTTTACACCCTGTACCGCATACTTCTATAGTAGAACGTCTCAAAATCATCATCTGCTTAGCCAACTATGCCGCTTGCAGACTAATGCAATTAAATGCCAGTATTTTACGTGGAGCAATAACTACCTATTCACCCTCCAAACAGTTACTGGGTAACACGACACAACTTGGCAAGACTATTTGTTAGTTACTGGGGTTACCGGGCTACTGGCTAACCGTAACGACTGTCAAATTTCATGTGCGGATGGCTTGAAGGCCTCACCCTTGAATTGAAAAAACAACGCCATCAGGAATTAGCAGAAGTTTTAGAAAAAAATTAAAACCGATCCAACAAATTGTACAGTAAAAAAAAGTTAGAGCAATTCAAAGGAGTCCCTCAATCCTGCCTCAAGGGTTACCGTATCTCTGTAAATCGATGCAAATTCATGCTTTCCAACGTGTAACAGAATAAACGCAATACCTACCTCTTAAGGGGTCAGTGTACTCATGATTTCGCGATTTCAGTGTTGGTCCTATTGTAAAAGTTGTTCACAATGATGAGTACAATTACCCCCTAAGAGGTTCGCCGCCTGGAGTGGAAAATTTGTTCGCCCTATCGAAGAAATAGAGCCCAGGACAGCTTTATGACAATGAGGATTTATGACAAAACAGCCTATAGACAATGAGGATTGGTATAGCAAAGAAAAGCACAAAAATAGAGTTAGACAAGTTTATTTCATTTATACAGTCAATGATTACAGACTAATTAAATATCTAACACTAACATAGGTACAGTATACACAGTTGTAGTGTAAAACTAAAATACTAGTCCGTGACTAGGCACATGGGAGTAGCGGCCAAATGATGAAGACACGTTTGTATGACCGACTAGACAAAATAATGTGACTGATAGTAGGCATAAAATACAATGTATATTTGTTTTTGTTATAACGATAAAATTATAATGAACTAAATAGATGCATTGAAAGTAAATAAAACAAAATTGAAAGTTGTAAAAAAAGGACTAAGTGCTATAAAAAAATCTATGTGCCAAGACTTACAATATTCAAAAGGACCTCAAGAGCTTAAAAAATGTGTCACTTATTCCCTTTAAGATTTACAACCTTTCAATTGAAAAAAAATAATACAAATTACACTAGTATTAATATGGGCAACATATTCTCAAAACCTTTAAAACAATGAATGTGAAGGGGTTTTTGTACAATTGAAATCATAGAGAATATAACCACTAGAGAGCTTATAGGCCGATTTCTTTTAAGCACACGACTCACCACCGCGGCCCGGGGGACGAGGAACAACGCGCGGCTGCAATTGGTCAGTTATGACTTATGGGTCAAGTTGAGTAGGGACGGCTATCGTTAAGACTGCTCTATCTACTTGATTAAGGGAACATGTTGTCAAGTGGTTATATAGCCTCCGATTGAAATGGTAGGTACTTACGGGTTTGCTGGGACACTACTAAGGAAGCCTTCTAGTATGACAAATTAATCACAGGATTGAATTGGAGAATGTAACAAATCTTATGGACAAAGTTAATTAAATTGCATCATTTTATGATTATTTTAATAGTTCGAACAACACTTGCTTGAAACCCTAAACCGATATTATGAATCTCTTTCATATAGTCTTTGTATTTCCTGATCAGACAGCTCTTTTGATAGGTCCCACTTGATGGAAAGCGACGGATGAGGTCTTCGATGGAATGAGCGAGCGAATTTACACAACACTGCTTTTTTAAGACGTGATGTGAATTTCCCACAACATGATTTTTTTACAGAGAAAGATTTTCGAGTTAGGTCATTCATTCTTCGTTTGCGATTATGTAGGCACCTGAAGTTAACTTATGTTAAAAAATCATAAAACAATACATTCAAACGCACGTCCTTGGCAACAATTTGACATTGACAGCGTCCTTATTTCGTAGGAAGTAAGGGCGGTTTTTCATTGTACAAAGTGTTGCTACTAAACTATCGTTGAACACATATACAGGGTGAATTTTGAGATGGGGCAGTTTAGACAGGAACAATTTTTAGGTTTATGGCTTGTCAAGTAGAGATCAGTTGGTCCTTTAATCGTCAGTTGAAACTGTTGTCTAAGCATTTTTATTCAAAATCAAATGTGTGTGAACGCAGTAAGCAACTACTGAAAAAGCACAATGGCCTATACTCGTTTTGCCGTAACAATAACAATTTAAAGAGCATGCCTTCTCAAAAAACCAACCTTTATATTTCGTTGTGGAATAAAAAAATGGTCCGTTACTGCCACGCTTTCCAAAAAGCGCTACTGCTTAATTAACGAGGAAAACACAAGCCAAGCTTGAACTAGTTTTATTGAACTACAGATATTTTCACTAAGTTTATAATAGCTATATATGAATTCAGAATCTTAGGTTATCCGTATTTACTGTTCATCAACTTTCTGCTTTAGATATATGTAGTTTCAAATTGATTTTTGAGTGCCCATTTGTAACATATAAAATTCCTTGCAATGGAATTTGAACGTGTGACATTGAGTTAAAAGTCATCTAAGATTCTGAATTCAAGTTTAAGAAGATAATATTTTACATTCGTTGATCGTAGGCGGTAGCGTGACGTCACGATAACGGAAACAAGAACTTAAATAATAAATATAATAATGAAAAATAAACGAAAACTAAATACTACGGAAAAATTCTTACAGCTAACTGAGTGATAAGTTATTTTATGTGATGATGCAAAGTCTTTACTGAAAGCGTCATCAATTGGGTAACCTATCTCCATTGAAGAGGGAGGATCCTCCGACCAGACGGGCACGATAGTTGTTGTCGAGCGGCTGTTTACGTTCAAATCGCGCGAAGAACTTTGATACCACGCGTATGTAGGAATGTGTGACACAAAACCTAGATATGTGGCGACATAGATGCCGCGACATGCATTAAAACAACCTTAGAAAATGGAACCAGTTGATGACGCTGACCATACATATATCCTATTTGTATCTACTTATTAGGAAATCCGAAGATTGCCGAGGCGTATAACATAAATACATGGTGTTACAGAAAGTTGTAATCATATTATAAAAAATGCTACTGCCTGCTATTTTTTCGGGAATCGATTCTGGAGAAAGACGTTCATCAACGAAGACAACAGCAGTTTTTTTTAAATAAAACTACACCTTACCGTTACACGCTGTTCAGTTGTTTTTATTTCAGGCGATTATTACAGGCAGGTTGAAGAGATGTCATCAGAGTTATCATTTTTGTGAAATATTGACACAGATAGCTCTTGAACGTTTTAAATCGTTATGCCCGTTTTCATAATAATTGGTAAATTCGGAATAAGTAGAACACTTTTATACAAAGTAGCATTTTTTTTTCACTTCCCTCTCACTAACACACGTTCAATGCAAAAATCAACATCTGAAAAAAAAACAGCTGTTCAGTACATATTCGCTAGCATCACTCGGCAAAATGTCGAGAACAGCTAATTATTTTTCCTCTTTTGACAGTATTTTTTTGCATTAACCGTGTCCTTGATGGATACCTACCTAATGCTTGGAAAAATATGGCTGGTCATTTCAAAATAACTCTGTATAAAAGATGAAGTCATGCAATTTTGAACCATTTGCGGTGCAACTGTAAAGGTGCATCGCGGCCGATCGCAGCCGCGCACGATCTATCGCGTGCGACAGTAAAAATCAAAGTATGAGAATGTATGGCGCCGTTTTAGAGGTGTGCGACAGACGCGCGCGGCCGACTTCGGAAGCGGTGCCATACATTTTCATACTCTTGACTATTGTCGCATCAGCCGCACGCGATAAAACGCGCGTGACTGCACGGAATTGTACCTTTAGCTAAACGTTCTCCGCAAATTAACTGAACTGCAAAAGTATTTTTACCATATACTTACCTATAACAATGAATAGAGAAGGTAACGAATTAACGTCCATTTTTAATGTTAAAAGTGGATTAATGTGACCGTCAAACATATTTTATTGAAAAATAATAACTATCGAAAAGAAATTAAGTACAAAATATAAGTTATGAGATTGATTGATAAAGTAAACTGGGGTTTTTAATACTTTGTATGTGTTGAAACCATAACTACAATCTCAACACATATTCATAATTTTATTCTTTAAAAGTACAAGATACTCAAGATTATGTTTCTACCCAGTAATTCAAGAAAAAAAAAAACTACAAATACGAAAATAATAATAATAAAATGAACCTAATTTTACAGAAAATGTCACTAAGTTAATAATGATATATAACTTAAGTTAGTCAACATTATATTAATTAGTAAGAAAAACTAAAAATATTGAATTTATAAATAAGAAGTTAGAATTTACAAAGGTAATGGTTAACATAAATGTTCTTTCACATGAACAAACGAAAATTAACTCTAATGTACTAAGAATAAGGTTGCAGTTGTACATGTCACTGGAAGTAATTCCTCTTTTTTCTGGATACGCTGTAAAATGGAGAGAAAAAAGCGAAATAAGTATTGGTAATATTTTGGACCCATTCTTGTAATCGGCGAGCTCAGTAAAACAAGAACAACCATTATTGAGATCGGCGATCTCAGTAAAACAAGAACAATGGCAAGATCAAATAAAACAATAATTAAGTTTAGTTTGGGTTTCGATCCAACACAGCTTTTGTGCAATGTTTTTATATCTGAATTTGTCATGCTTACGTGTCCTTTTTCAAAACTTTAAAAGCGTGCGTTTAAATATCAAATAGAATAGAACAGAAAACATTTATTTGGCACAGAGAACCGCACAGCAACAAAGACAGTATCAGAAATAATACAGTAGTAGTAGTAGGTGCAGAATTGCACTGAGCATTTGCTGGGCGTTAGACAACCAGCGCTGGTTTTCAGTTGGCACCCTGCAGTGATACACGGACGAAGGTAAAACCAAATAATTAAAAATTTGATAAGTAAATTATTTTCCACTTCACCTATAACATATCAGTGAAATAGCTGGTTTGTTTTTCAACTGATAGGCTTGCGTTTCTCATATACCATAATCTCACCTGATAGAAACCAATGTTTTTACGTAGAAAGTACGGTTTAGAAGAAAGAAACAAGTTTCGATTTTTTTTATTTCACTTCAGGGTCCTGTTTTTTCTGAACTTAACTTATAAATGCATCATGTTTTTTATGCATTTTTTTCTTGTATCAACATGTATAACTTTTGTAAATAGTGTTATTGCAGTGCTTTTTAAATTTCTGTAAGTTCTCAATATCATTGTAACCAAGAATTGGTATCAGAGAGGCTACTGGTCGTGAACATCGAAATACTTTTAAAAACATTTTTCTTCTTTCTGGATCAATAGCGGCGGGTGAGAAGAAGAACCCCCTCGGGCGGGTGAGCGTGCCGGCGGGCGGCGAGCTCGCCTCGCTGCTGGGGCACGCCCACTGCGACCAGTAGTCGCACGGGAGGCGCATGGATGTGTACCGCGACTTACCCAGTATCGGCGGGTGAGAAGAAGAACCCCCTCGGGCGGGTGAGCGTGCCGGCGGGCGGCGAGCTCGCCTCGCTGCTGGGGCACGCCCACTGCGACCAGTAGTCGCACGGGAGGCGCATGGATGTGTACCGCGACTTACCCAGTATCGGCGGGTGAGAAGAAGAACCCCCTCGGGCGGGTGAGCGTGCCGGCGGGCGGCGAGCTCGCCTCGCTGCTGGGGCACGCCCACTGCGACCAGTAGTCGCACGGGAGGCGCATGGATGTGTACCGCGACTTACCCAGTATCGGCGGGTGAGAAGAAGAACCCCCTCGGGCGGGTGAGCGTGCCGGCGGGCGGCGAGCTCGCCTCGCTGCTGGGGCACGCCCACTGCGACCAGTAGTCGCACGGGAGGCGCATGGATGTGTACCGCGACTTACCCAGTATCGGCGGGTGAGAAGAAGAACCCCCTCGGGCGGGTGAGCGTGCCGGCGGGCGGCGAGCTCGCCTCGCTGCTGGGGCACGCCCACTGCGACCAGTAGTCGCACGGGAGGCGCATGGATGTGTACCGCGACTTACCCAGTATCGGCGGGTGAGAAGAAGAACCCCCTCGGGCGGGTGAGCGTGCCGGCGGGCGGCGAGCTCGCCTCGCTGCTGGGGCACGCCCACTGCGACCAGTAGTCGCACGGGAGGCGCATGGATGTGTACCGCGACTTACCCAGTATCGGCGGGTGAGAAGAAGAACCCCCTCGGGCGGGTGAGCGTGCCGGCGGGCGGCGAGCTCGCCTCGCTGCTGGGGCACGCCCACTGCGACCAGTAGTCGCACGGGAGGCGCATGGATGTGTACCGCGACTTACCCAGTATCGGCGGGTGAGAAGAAGAACCCCCTCGGGCGGGTGAGCGTGCCGGCGGGCGGCGAGCTCGCCTCGCTGCTGGGGCACGCCCACTGCGACCAGTAGTCGCACGGGAGGCGCATGGATGTGTACCGCGACTTACCCAGTATCGGCGGGTGAGAAGAAGAACCCCCTCGGGCGGGTGAGCGTGCCGGCGGGCGGCGAGCTCGCCTCGCTGCTGGGGCACGCCCACTGCGACCAGTAGTCGCACGGGAGGCGCATGGATGTGTACCGCGACTTACCCAGTATCGGCGGGTGAGAAGAAGAACCCCCTCGGGCGGGTGAGCGTGCCGGCGGGCGGCGAGCTCGCCTCGCTGCTGGGGCACGCCCACTGCGACCAGTAGTCGCACGGGAGGCGCATGGATGTGTACCGCGACTTACCCAGTATCGGCGGGTGAGAAGAAGAACCCCCTCGGGCGGGTGAGCGTGCCGGCGGGCGGCGAGCTCGCCTCGCTGCTGGGGCACGCCCACTGCGACCAGTAGTCGCACGGGAGGCGCATGGATGTGTACCGCGACTTACCCAGTATCGGCGGGTGAGAAGAAGAACCCCCTCGGGCGGGTGAGCGTGCCGGCGGGCGGCGAGCTCGCCTCGCTGCTGGGGCACGCCCACTGCGACCAGTAGTCGCACGGGAGGCGCATGGATGTGTACCGCGACTTACCCAGTATCGGCGGGTGAGAAGAAGAACCCCCTCGGGCGGGTGAGCGTGCCGGCGGGCGGCGAGCTCGCCTCGCTGCTGGGGCACGCCCACTGCGACCAGTAGTCGCACGGGAGGCGCATGGATGTGTACCGCGACTTACCCAGTATCGGCGGGTGAGAAGAAGAACCCCCTCGGGCGGGTGAGCGTGCCGGCGGGCGGCGAGCTCGCCTCGCTGCTGGGGCACGCCCACTGCGACCAGTAGTCGCACGGGAGGCGCATGGATGTGTACCGCGACTTACCCAGTATCGGCGGGTGAGAAGAAGAACCCCCTCGGGCGGGTGAGCGTGCCGGCGGGCGGCGAGCTCGCCTCGCTGCTGGGGCACGCCCACTGCGACCAGTAGTCGCACGGGAGGCGCATGGATGTGTACCGCGACTTACCCAGTATCGGCGGGTGAGAAGAAGAACCCCCTCGGGCGGGTGAGCGTGCCGGCGGGCGGCGAGCTCGCCTCGCTGCTGGGGCACGCCCACTGCGACCAGTAGTCGCACGGGAGGCGCATGGATGTGTACCGCGACTTACCCAGTATCGGCGGGTGAGAAGAAGAACCCCCTCGGGCGGGTGAGCGTGCCGGCGGGCNCTATAACAAACTTAATGAAATTATAGCAGTGGTTATTTTGTTAAATATCTTTATTTTATTCAAAACAAATGGAAAATCATAAAAACTTTCTTTGTAAATTAAAAGTTCCATTAGAATCGGTTTTTTATTTTTCAAAAATTACAATGAGAGTTCACAACGATTTAACTATATTTAACCTTTTGAGCGCCATAGTCACGTATACATGACAAGCAAACGCGTGCCCTGCACGCCAAGCGTCACAAATATGTGACAAAGAAGTACGGCGAATTTGTGGCTTGGCGTCGGGGGCACGCCGATGCGTTTATGCTCTGGCGTTCAAAAGGTTATTTTTTAGCAATCTCAGGAATTTCGAACGATTACGAAATCCGGGATTCTGAAAAGCATGTCCTATTATACTTTCGTGGGAACTAAAGTGAAGTTTAGGTATATTAGCGCCTTAGTATCCGATTACTGATTATGAGTGTTAATTAACTTAATAATTTCGTTTTTTATTGGATAGCAAAAAAGTGGGTGCCTGAGGACGGACGGCGCCTACTGCAAGAGCTGGTTTAAGGCCAAAGTGGCTCGAGACTTGGAAGTATTTAGGGGAAGCCTTTACCCAGTTGTGCGACAATACAGACTGAGTAAAAAATTTGATGCCAATCAATTCTTTTGCGGCTTTTGGCTGCCGTTATGGGTACAATCTGTTCTCAGTTATTTTTACATGAACAACCTTTTATCAATTAAAATAATGATCATTTTTATTCCTCTTACAGCATCCCCTAAGCGACCTTATAGTTTCTTAGAAGGATAATTTTTATTTTAAATCATAAGTAAAATAACTGTGATCGGACTGTAGTGACAAGCTCAAAAGTCTGACAAACCATCTTACAAAGGGGTACAGCGCAGCGCAGCAGCGTGATTGTCAAGTATTTATGACGTAAACGTTTTGAATTTGCATCTGGATGACACAGTCTACGCTGTACACGTTCCCTATCGTTCTCTGATAAAGTTAAACTCACATTGAACATCTGCGCCGTGGCGTTGTACATCTCAGTGGGCTGCGACATGAGCCCGTAGCCGATGAGCGTGGGCCCGAAGATCTTCGCTAAATTGTCGATACCCATCTCACATTCCGCACTCTCCGCTACCCTAAGAACAAAGCAATGAACGAAAATTACAAGCAGTTTCTTCTAATTTGATAAGACGGCCGCACTCGGTCCAGCAGCTTGATCTTGATGGGCAGACGACATTATTGCTATAGCGAATAGAACCTAGATAAGGGTGGCACGGGTAAGTAGGCGTATGCCCAGCAGTGGGCGAAGTCGGACCGTGGATGATGATGATGACTTCGCCGCTTCCTCAGTCTTGCACCTGGGAAGAAGCGCACCAAACTCCCCAGCAAAACAACAATTCCATCAGCTTAAAAAATAACTTGTCTCGACCTGACCTTGCCTACTTCTAGAAGTCATAAGTACAACTGCAACTGCGGCAGCTGGCTGACAGCCTGTGCGATAGTTCCAGTAGCGTCGCTAAGCTCGGCCAGCTTGGCAGCCTCCATGAAGAACCTTCCGTATACAGCCCTGCTCTCTGTGAGAAGGAGTGGACCCAGAGTCCAAGAATTTTGGTGGAGAAGACATGCCTCATTGTTCTGTCTTCCTACGACCTTAAAAATCCTACCTATGGCCAGTCGTTTCAAAAGTAAGACTTACTTCTGCAAATGCAGCACCAAGAACGCCAGCGTGTCCCTATTGGGCTGCGGCAGCTGGCTGACGGCCTGCACGATGGCGGCCGTGGCGTCGCTGGGCTCGGCCAGCTTGGCGGCCTCCATGAAGTCGCTCCACAGCGCCGACGTCACGAGCGGCTCGCGCAGGGAGCGCAGGAAGTCCTTGATGCAGCCGCACAGCACGTGCACGTCCTCGCTGCTGAGGGACGGCGAGCCGCAGCCGCGGAGGAAACGTTCCTGAGGGAAGGGGTTAGTGACTTGTACAGGAAATGAGAACTTATAACGAATTAAAACGAACAAAATACGTGTACAACACCAATAAGCAGCTCGAGAAGCTAATTGAAAAAAATAATGTTGTTTCTGCTTTCTGGAGTATTAAATCTAATCACTTAACAGACTAGTAGATAGCAAGCGCAATTTAAACTCAGGTCAAATTCTAGCCCCATGCATGAGCATGGTGATAGAATCTGACAATCTCGTCAGGTAATGTTTTATCTGTTATCCCCAAAACGAGCCAAAGGCAGCAGAGCTTAGCTTTTCTCAAAGCATTCCGTGTTTTAGATAGTATCGGTTTACATAACACTAGAGAATCCAACTTTGGATTCGGTTTTTATACGAATTACCACAGGAGCAGTTTTAGCAACAGTTCTTGGAGGAGTGAAATAGGCTCAACATTTATTATAAAATGGGATTTATTTTAGAGCTCTGCTGAGAGTACCAAAGACGTAATGGTATTATTTGAAGTGTAGGGTAAGGTACCTTGAGTCGTTTGACGTCCTTATCGGTGGCGCTGATGCGGTAGATGCCCTTCTCGTTCAGGCCTCGCTTCTCTACCTCGTTGATGCAGTGCACCAGCAGCGCCGGCACCATCGGCGGCGTCGACGGCGCGTAGTCCGAGATGCAGCCCTCCTGGAACGTGAATCATTAGGTACCTTGCTGATTAAAATAATGCATACTTGTCTTTGCAACAATCGTCTTCTAAAATATTACACTACAGAATCTGATTATTTTTTACATCTATAGAACGGTAAAAACTGATTTTAGATGCCCAAAACGTCGACAACTCGACACCACTGGATTGAAGTATATTGCAAACCCTTATTGCCGAACAAAAGTTGCAAAGACACTTGACAAAGTCATGGTAAACTTGTGTCGGGTATATCCCAGTTTCGGCAAATATAGCTTTTGAAGCAGTATAACTAGAAAGTAAGATAGGTTACCTGCGGCGCGTTGAGCCGCCTGGGCCCGGGGCCGGGCGGCACGCAGGGCAGCGGCAGCAGCGCGCGGCACTCGGGGTGCGCCTGCGCGCGGCACGACTCGCACTTCACGCCCAGCTTCGCGAACTTTATGCTGGCGGGACATGAGCGTACGTCAACTTGGGAAACACCACGAATGGCACGTTACACTCAAATACAAGTCGCAAGCGACTATTGAGTATAGGAATAATTACATTCTAGGTATTGATTCCTATTCTGGATAAATGCACCACTGACTGGCCCTATCAGAATACCAGCGCTGCGTTATTTATTTTTTAGATATCGCAGCATAAGCTGAGATCTGTGCGAGGCCAAAATGGTCCCTTTTTGGCCTCGCACAGATAATTATTTTATCATACTGTTTACTTATTATTTTATTTTACTGGTTTGTTTGTCTTGTGCGAGTCCCAAATAAACATTTTTCTTTCTTTCTTTATAAATTCGTCATTGGAGTTGGAAAATTGTAAGCACAAATCCGATTGTTATAGAGTCCATAATTTATTTATAACATCTTTCCTCTCGCTTTCCTGCATTCTGTGGGAGTGATTTCGTGAAATGGGACGGAAGTGTGTAACAGGAAGCCGAGAAAGCGCGCGCTATTTGATTTGACCAATGAGCGCGCCTTATTTGATTTGACCAATGAGCGCGCGCAGTGGTGTAGTTGGCTGTTAATTGGTACTTTTAACGATAATGTTGGTTTTTACCAAGGTGAGACGTCAGATGTTACACATCCTATGCGACTTCTGTAAGACTCGCTCGTTTTTTATTTATATCGTTTAGCCAGATGGTTACATTAAGTAACTAGGTACTTGGTAACAGAAGCTTTATTGAGAATTGGATATTTTACTGAAAAAATCAAATTACTCCGTCAGATAGAGTTCCAAAAAATATTGGACACGTATTTTTTCTTTAAAATTGTACCATCATAGTGACGCCATGCGTGTTTTCAACGCACTGTATCGTCTTTATGTATTGTTTACGTAAAAAAAAAGAAAAAATACGTGTCCAATATTTTTTGTTTATCTATCTAACGGACTAATTAGATTTTCTCAGTAAAATACTCTATTATTACAAGACTGGCGAAAGGAGAGCGGGTAGTACGGTACACCTTTGCAGTATTCAACAGACAAATCTTAGTTTTTAGCATTGTGACTGAGGTAAACAAACTGACAACGCGACGAACTTACAAATACAGCCAAAAACACTAATATGGTACTGGATGGCACAATATGGTATTGTCTTATTTTATTTTATTATTTTTTTATTGATGTAATCACGCTGACATTGTTTTCTTTTTTTTAAATATGTATGATCTGCCACTTATTTTTTTATTTAAATGTGAAATTGTAAACCTTTGCATGCCCATGTGACGGTAAACTATGGAGAACTTTATAATTATATACTATACCCATGTTTGCAAAGAAATAAATGATTGATTGGAATAAGATAGGTACTTACGTTTTGCCACAAGGGCCACATGTCTCTCGCTTGTAGAAGTTCTTGGCTACGAAGTTGTGTTGTCGCGGTCTACCGCGCGGAGAGCCTCCGAACGCGGCCGACAGTACTGACGGAGTGCGCTGTGGCACTGCGCGCGGGGTATCGGAACCGGACTCTGTGTCTGAGACGAAAATAGGAGGATTCAGAAGGGCATGTAATCCTCCCGACCGGTACCAGCCACGGTAGTCAACCTAAACTCGAGAGGAGATTATTCAAGTACGCAGGAGATTTTACAGTGTACAAGTGTGTGCGCAAACACAGGTGCACTGTCTGTTCCTTGACTCTCATAGTTTGATGCGACGGCACTAGATCATCGAGGAAGAAGCGCATTATGCATTACTAGCGGACGTCACGCGGTTTCACCCGCGTAGTCCCCGCTCCCGTGGGAGTACAGGGCAGGGTATACGAGGTGGCAAAGTTGAAATTCGGAAAGAGAGCATCAAAATCTATAAAATTACTAATTTCCAAAACTCCCGGAAAAAAATCCAGGTAACCTCTTTATTTCGGACCAAATGACTGCACTAAATTGTATCTGTTAATTAATTATTGTTCCAGGAGGATATATAATACATATGAAAAGCCCATTTTATTTTAAGAATAGAAAATATTACCCTCTTTCTGGACTAACCAGCGCAACAGGGTAAACAGTAACAAAAGAAGGTAACCGTCTTACCAGTACGAGGCGGCGCGGTGGGCGTGCACTCGTCCTTGACGTTTTGCTGCATCCTGGCCGACAGGCGCGCAGATGACTTGCGCGGCGGAGGCGCCTCGTCGCTGCTCTCCGATATCGGTTGCTAGACGCATATGTTATATAATTATAATAGTAAATTTATTATACCAAAAATACAGATTTCAAACTAAATTAAGACCCTAGACCCCACACTACTGCCAGGGTTGCGGAACTGCAAGGGTTGCGGAACTGCAAGGGTTGCGGAATTTGTTCGAAAGAGTCACCGTGGCCCTGGAACCTTTGCGTTCCGCTTTAGAAGGAACACGGATGGGTTTTAGTCAGTAAGAGTCTGACACGCCCTTCCGCTCCACCCAGAGAGGAAGAAGTCATTTAATGAATTCCTATCCTTAAAAAATTAAAAAAGACCCCACACTAGGATTCCCTGTGTCGTGGGATCTAGTCTCTTTCAGTTCAGGAGACAGAATAGACATACCTAATAATCATTATAACAAAAGTTGTAAGTAAAATGCGTATAGTCATTACCCGCACTCAAAAATGGCAACATAAAATTAAGGTATCTGCCGCGATCCTATACCTCACGCAAGAACACAGCTATCTGACTACCGATTGTGCTTGCGCCGTTTTTTAGGGTTCCGTACCTCAAAAGGTAAAAAAGGAACCCTTATAAGATCACTGTCTTGTCCGTCTGTCTGTCTGTCCGTGTGTCACCACTGGTTTTCTCTGGAACGGGTGGACCTAGCAAGTTGAAATTTATACCTGATACGGAGGTCTATAGTCCCTATCAGGTGTATAAAAATAAAGGTCCTGAGTCAACACGATAAAAAGATATGGGCAATTTTTATGTTCGTGGATGACGCATATTGGGATAACAAAAATCACCGTTCATCAAAATCGTGCACTGCAGAGCATAGGCCTTTCTTTTTTTGAGCTTGAGAACCCATGTTCTGCGTCCCCGCAATGAAACCACCCCCTTACTGGTACCAAACAAAGTGGATTTAAAGATCAAAAGTTGAATCCATATTATGTATTGAATGAGCAGTAACTTGCTTATTGGGTAATTAACGATTTAAACACTAAAGGTATTCGCAAACCAACCAACCAACTGGCAAATTAGCTACCAACAGTAGCTGAAACGTCATATTTGCCTTTGTAACATGACGTTTCAGCTACTGTTGGTAGCTAATTTGACAGCTGGTTAAAGGTAGATACGTTATTGAAACCGGCCGTTACAAATCTTTAATTCTTCATTATCCATTGTACACCAAAACAAGTTATATTACTTACAGTGATAATAAAATTCATGTACAAAGGTGAGCTTAACTTTTTTTTTTAACACCTATAATATAGATAAACCGTTTTTTGTATAGTGGACAAAGTGCGTGAAGATATCTAGTAAGTTGCAGCAATCTAATAGGTATGGTAACTTACGAAGTTCTGGGGCGGCTTGAGGTCGTGGCTAGTGGGCGCGCGTTCCAGAGTGAGTGTGGTGGTGGCAGTGGCCAGCACTTTGCCACCTTGCAGCTCCACCGTCTGTTACAACAAAACATTGATATACTTCCACCCTATGGACCCTGAACTCATCAGGAGCCGAACTATGCCTTGTCAATACCGTCATCATCAGAGGTCGGAATTAGGTAGAGTTATTTATGTACTTGCATCGAAATGTTGATATTAATATGGATCTTCCCGTGATTTCTAATAGATAATCCCATGTGTGTTGCCAACAGTATTACAAATAAATAATAATAAAAACCTCAGAGATAGATAAGACAAATAAATAATAATAAAAACCTCAGAGATAGATAAGACAAATAAAACAAAGATAATTAACATACAATTTTTATTAGTATTTAATTCACGATACAAATTATTAGTAGGTAGTCTTATGCAAATTCTCATACTTATACTTTTTTATAAATACGAAAATTGTGTAAAAGTAAATATTTTTTATTTATTTAATAAATCCCGGGATTTTTCTTCTCTTTAAAATGAATCTCGGGATTTGAGGCATATCCACTTTATTCTTCCGCTAGATGAAATCAGCGTAAGTACATAAATAACTCTACCTAATTCCGACCTCCGATCATCATCAAAAAGGGATAGTGCTGTTCTTCTTGCATAGCATCATCTCTCTCTCACACTTGAAATTGGCGTCCACAGATCATAGTAGTATTATATTTACAGAAGGTCAACTCCAAACCACAAGCGAAAACTTGCGACAATTTCATAATTTCAGCCGAAAGACGTCGGCCGCACGGGCCGCGATAATTTAGCACAGAAAATTTCAAACAAAATACCAATCTCGTGTGCACTGAGCACTGTCATCCGCTGGACGTAGGCACGTGTCTATGTATGAGAGCGATTCCACTCGTTAAATCGAAACTACCCTAGGTAAATGTATTTTGTGATGAAAGAGAACACATTTCGATTCCAAAAACATCAGAAAACTACACTTCACTTCTAAATACAATACAATTCAAATAAATACACTTCTAGAAAAAAAAAAAATCATGAACATGGTGAACTGAGATCCCAGAGCTACCAGACCTCTCTTAATTTCTCACTAAGAAAATGTGTGGGATAGAGTACTTTTAATTAACATACGCATACATACCTACTAGCATGGACCGACGGCAGATTTCCAGGTATCAGATACCAAAGCCATTAAATCACTTTTTTTTTTTAAGTCTGGTTGCTGATTTTTATGTATGTTTTACAGAATATTGTTACTTAAATAATATTTTATTTTAACGACCGATTAGTCAAAGTCAATAGTATACGAGCTAGTTGCCACATCGAGTGAGATCCTATTCACAATGCTGAAATTTGTATTTTTGTGTGAGTGTGTATGTTTGTAATGAATAAACTCAAAAACTACTGGACGAATTTTGAAAACTTCTTTCAGCATTGGATAGCTACATTTTCAGCGAGTAATATAGGCTATATTTTATCCCCGTACTCCCACGGGAACGGGAACTACGCAGGTGAAACCGCGTGACGTCCGCTAGTTTATTTAATAGATGCAAATAACGAAAGCTTGTCTGCCATGATTTGGGAGGACACAAAACTACCTCCTTGACTATTGAAACACCTTTGATATATCACCAAAAGAAATTGGCCGTCGGCCTGTGCTAGCAGGTATGCGTAAGTTATCAATCAATCAATCAAAATATTTTTTATGCTAGAATATCGTACAATATGGTGTTACAGTAAATTGTGGCGTGCAATGTATTCACAATAATCGATGTCAATTAATTAATTTAACTTATAAATTGTAGCCTCTATTGACTTGCCTTCTAAATAATCCTTAATGGTGTAATATCTTTTAAATAATAATAATTTGAAAATTATTTTTAAACATTGTCAGTGGTAGGTCTTGAAAACTATTTGGTAGATGATTTTAAATAATAATCGACATGCAGTATACATTTTTAATAAATAAATTTAGTTTTATTGCTGGCAGCCAAAGTCTATCATTAAGCCGAGTTCGGCTATTTGGCCTGTCAGTGCTAGTTTCAAATAAATTGTAGTTGCTTTTTACAAAAGTACATATTTAAAAAATATATAGAGTTAAAAGTACATACTAACACTACTCTGTACCACATATTTTGTTAGTGAGAAAATAAGGGAGGAATGGCACCTCTTGGATCTCAGTCAATGGTTAAGTTAAATGGTAACGCATAATTACGATCTAAATAGTCTACAAACATTTATTTTCTACCCTATGAATTTGGTGAGTGACACAAATAGTTACGGGCACTCACGTGAGTCGCAGGTAGCATCGCCGGGCTACTCTCAATCTGTCTCTATACAAAGAAACAAAAATGTGAAATTCTGTTTCTATAATAATATCATTCGTTACTATGCGAGTGACATTAAAATTAGGAACACTCACGTGGTTTTCAGATAGCATTGCCCGACTACTGTTGAACTGTTTCTACAAAGAAATAAAAAATAACGTTATTTTTATAGTGTCCATCATTATCTGCCATTTTTACAAATACATTGGGGGTTGGCTTCCAGTCAAAACAAATTCAGCTAAATACCAGTACCTGGGTAACACGGTACTTTTAGGCAAGACTGGTGTCAATTTCCTGGCTTGCTGACAACCCGAACAACAGCCAAAGATCTACAAATGACGACCGGGACCAAAGGCAAAACGTGCTTTCCGAAGCACGGAGGAGTCTCAGTATGTTAAGATGGTCACCCATCCACAGACCGACCTCGGCAAGCGTTGCTTAACCTTGAAGATCGATCCGTGGGGCTGTTATTATTGACTCATGAGGTCTTTTATTAAAGTGTCTATAACAATGTTATTTCTTTGTGAATGATATTGATATTAGTTTAAGCACTCACATGACTTTCGGTTAGCATTGGCCGACTACTGTCGAGCTGTCTCTAAAAAGAAACAAAAATCAAAATTCAAAAGTTCATTAATCCTGATAATAATCGCTAGGGCCACTATTGAGTAAGACCTAACATAACCTGGACCTAAGTTTGATCCCCAGGTCAGGCAGTGGTATTGCAGTAGTATCAGGAGTTTCTTAGCAGGATCCCAGAATCCGATTTCTGCTCTGTTCAAGGCTAAAGGCTCAACTTCTAATACATGGCAGTTGCATCCATATTTAGCCTACTCAGTGTCTGACGGCATAGCGGCTTCTATGTAGGCATGAAAACCACGAAAAACTTCATGAGATAATGACGTCTACCAGCCCCTTCGTATTTCTAGCATGTCGTCATGTTCTATGTTGATTGGTTTTTTTAATTTTTTTTTTTTTATTTAATATGGGTTTGCTCTTGACTCTAGTCTAGGTCATAGATGACAGAGACAAAGTCGACGATGGAGCGAGCTCACCCAGAAGAAGCCTGATCACTCTAATTTTGAAGAGATTAGGGTCGTATGCGTTCGGAAACACAGACGCAGGCAGAGAGTTCCACTCCTTTGCTGTGCGCATTATAAAAGACGTTTGGAAACGTTTAGTGCGAATTGGTGGAATAGCAACAAGGTAGGGATGGTAACTTGCAGTGCGTCTAGATGTCCGATGGTAGAAGGGGGCCGGTGGGATGAGATCGTGGAGTTCCTGGACCGTCCTTATTCCTTAACCTTTTGAACGCCAGAGCATAAACGCATTGGCGTGCCCCCGACGCCAAGCCACAAATTCGCCGTACTTTTTGTCACACATTTGTGACGTTTGGCGTACAGGGCACGCGCTTGCATGTCATGCATACATGACTATGGCGTTCAAAAGGTTAAAATTGATCATTTTACGTGAGCTATAACGGTGGTCCATTCAACCAGCTTACTTCCCACCAGAAGCAGATTATTCGTCGTGTTAAAAGAAAGCGATTGTCGCGATAATTTGTACGGGGAACACAAACGCGTCATCGCGCTTACAGAAAGCAAAACTCGCTGCTTCCGGTTTTGCCGAACAATTGATCGCGTCGAACGCGTATTCGTGCGATGATCACTTTGCATAAGTATCTGCAAGAGACTAGTAACTCAAAGGTTCGTTTCTCGTTATGTTATCTCACCTTAGTAGCAGAGGAAGTGGAAGAGCGCCGCTTCTTGGTAGCGGGCGCGTTCTCCCGCGCGTTCCACCCGCCGCGCGCCACCCAGGAGCGGCGCGTGGACGCCAGCGACAGGTCCAGGTCGTCCTCCGAGCGGGAGTATGACATCTCTGATAGGAGGGTGCCTGAAACATACAACTATTTCAGTAAAGCATAGCATATAACATTCCCACAGCCTCCTTTGTTTGAGAGAAGACTATGATTTTCCATATAGTATCTAGTGTGAATGCACATTGTCAAATAAGGCTAACGCTGTATTAAATCCGCGTAGAAAGCCATATACGTAATTTTTGGTCTAGCTTTTATCCAGTCTGAGACCATAATAGTCATTGAATGTTGTGAGACAAATTTCCATAGGACAAGGACCATTTTGTATTGTTTGTCCTGTAAAACTGTTGTGTCAAGTTTGTGTTCATTAAATTTATTTTCTTTCAATATGAAGTGAGAATGTGTTTACCAGTAGAATTAAGCTCTGGTACACAATTCAGCTTAGCATTGTGGTCCTGTTGAGCAGTTCCGTTGAGGAAGGCCAGTTTCTGCAGGGTCTCATCATTAAGCTTAGCACGGTTATCATTGAAGAGGAGGTCTCGAGCCATATCCAGAAGTTTGCTCTGAAAACATAAATTGACATTTACTACATGAAAAATTGTAATCATGAATAACTATTAGGTAGAAAAATACTCTCTTTTTACTCTGTCCGTTAGATTTTCAAGAAATATTGGACACATATTTTGCCATTACAAATTGCTAAAAAATGATGAGAAACCACATCAAAGTTCAAGAGAGGGGGCTAGTAAAGTCCCGTAAAAAGAGAGACAGATGGATAAAAAGATTATTTTAAGGTCAAAATCTGTTATGACTCAACCATACCAGTTCACTATACTTCTTCAGCACAATATTCCTCTCTCTCTTCTCTCCATCCAGCAGTTTCCTCACATGTGCAAACTTGGCCTCCCACTTGGCAAGCGTGCGGAGAGCCTCATCCAACTCTGATTGTATCCGAGCTGCCTCTTTTTCTGCAGCGGCCCACTGGCCTCGGACCCATTCCATTTGTTTTAGGAAGGCGAGGAAACCTGTAAGATTGTTTGTGAATATATTTATTTAATACTTTGAGTGACTTCGCACAGAAATGTATGGAGGTGGACTTAATGCCTTAAACATTTACTATATAACAACCTTTGGGTGATCAGTTATTCATCCCCAGCCCAACTTCACCCACAACTGAGCTTAGGCATCCATTTTCTTTTGACAATTACCAATTGATAAACTGTTCATTACAAATCAGTCTTTGATGAATGATGTAAAGGAAGAATCTTTAATGGCATGTGAGAGGAGCAGGGAGGCAGAGTAGAAACATTTTTTTAACCCTGGGAGACTTCTGATACTAACAATAGATTAAATTTACATTGTTTTGAATTATGATAAAGACTTGAGTCATATGTAACTGTTCATTGAGATAAGACCCAAAAGAGGCGAAAACTTGAATTTATTAGTATCATAATATATTGTATACATTCAAGGTCAAAGGAAATAGTTGATTGATATCACCAAACAGGGGTTTCAAGTTAAAATATCATTTGTTTCACAAAGAATTTCCGTTGTTAGAAACGATTTTTTGGCTAAATGAGTAATAAATAACTGATAACGATACATCAAAAGGATGTTGGCGGTAACTTAATTTAAAATCTAGCAAGGAATGTAGGTGGATCGAAAGTGTAATCTGTTGGGACATCAAAACCCTTGAATATGGTTCTAAATAGCTTCGCTATTAATATAAATGGAAAGAAATTAACTGAAATCTTACATTCTTCAGCTGCTCCGTCGTTGAGGATACCGTTCAACCGATTTATATCATCGAATTGTGCCACCAACGACAACGTTAAGCCGGGACCTGAATCGGAGTTTTCTGTACTCATCTTGGCTCAATTTCTTGATAGACACACAAACTTAAACAAACACTTCAATATTCTTCCAAATATTTCACATCTCAGGTTGCAAGGAACAGCAAAACAATTTGTCAACCGCACAAACTTGAAAATTAACGGCTTTCTGCTGAGAAATTGAAATGGCTGACAGATGAGAAATGCAAACAGGTTTCGTTTGATACATGCGAAATTAAATCCTGTTCGAATAAAAGTCACGAATCATGATTTTTCATAACACTTTAATTAATAACTGTTTGAAAGTTTTTCGTTTTATTAATATTTTTTATTATGTTAAATATTTGAAATTGTATGATTACTTCATTGAATATTTAAATCCAGATCGGGGATCGAGTTCCATTTAATTATTCCAGTTTTCGAACGGCACCTTTGGTGCTGCCAGTTAAAACTGAATAATATTGGATGGAAGATTTGAAATATTTTTTACTTGCCTGTTTTTGTGTTGTCAGCTGAGCCTGTTCCAAGTTCTGGGTCCGTTTACACAGCTGATCTAAATGTTATTGAGTTCTCTATTTCTATCTGGAACTAAGCGAGATCAGATAGAATTAGTTTCGTCCCCTATTTATGGGACTTACCTAAACCTTACTGGTCAATCAAATGGTAGACATTCTGCCCAACACTTCGTGGAAAATGAACACTCCTACGTTATATTATGTTTTCCATCCGGAATTTCTCAGTAGCTACCTGGTACATATTATGAGAATTTACCAATCCAGCTGGACAAAATTTTGTTTCTGATGGAAGCAACTTTTTTAGTGTTGAATTTTTAACTTGTGGTGATTCTGAAAATTTACGTAGAAACGCGCAATGTGTTTTAAGTTTATACATTTTCTAGTTATAGACAACCTAAATTTTCTCACCTTTGTGGTGTTTATTTATTTATTTATTTATTATAAGGCTTCTCAACAATGAAAACACTATAGCTTTATAATTTGTACATTGCACATTTGACTAAGCGCCTCATCACTTACAGAGAAGCATAGCATGCACTACATTATGCGCAGATAATAACATAATGTATGTGTTGTTATGTATGTTTCTGTTTAGTCAAAAATAATCCCAAAAACAATTACGAACGTATAAACTTCGATAACAAAATATTTATCTTACCTGTAGGAAATAGTTGATGTCTACAAACAATCACTTCACATCACATAACACTTTAAATATATCATCACACTAATATTATAAAGGCGAAAGTTTGTGAGTGTGTGTGTATGTTTGTTACTACTTCATCAGCAAACGGCTGGACCGATTTAGATGAAATTTAGTATAGAGATTGTTTGAGTCTCGGGAAAGGACAGAGGATAGTTTTTATCCCGGTAGTATCTTCCCCTGGGATAATTTTCAACAATCACGCGGGCGGAGCCGCGGGCGGCAATTAGTTAATTACGCGTTGTAATAATTGGTGAACTTTTTGTAGTTTCATAATTAAGAGGAACCTTGTTATAAGCTATAATTGGGTGTTCCACTAGCAAGACATTAATTCTTTTAGTGATAGCTAGGAGTTTTCCGAGGTATCATTCATTTGAAACATTAATTTTTCTGGGACAAAAACTAGCCTATGGCCCTCATCATTAATATAGCTTTAAGTGAAAGGATGCGTGGCTGAACTACGTTTAAAATTCGTTCTTCTTTCATCAGTTTACCAACTTTATATGAATTTGTAAAGTATCGTCTCGTATCATCGCCAATTTTATGTAGTAAGTTATGAAAATCTAGGTATGGCAATTCACTGTGCTAATTTCAGTTTGACAGTGACAGCACCACTCATTGACAAATCGCGATGACGTTCCGTTGAGAGCGGAGGTTTGTTCGGGTGGGCCGCGCTCTCTAGCGAATATTTGTGAGATAATTATTATTTCCGAGTTATCCGGCGCCCTAGCGACCGCGGGTAGCTATGGCTGATGAGGAGAATAATGGTGATGACGGTGGTGGTGAATATAAAGCAGGGCAGGCGTTCCGTTTGCGGGGCCGCAAGGGTGCGCTCAAAAAGAAGAATGTTTATCTGATAAAAGACCACAAGTTCATGCCGAGGTTCTTCAAGCAGCCTACGTTTTGTTCCCACTGCAAGGACTTTATATGGTAAGTCTACTTACATTGTAGTGTTTGGGTTGTTCGAAGGATATTAAAAATGTAAAATTAAAAATACACTATTTGTTTACAATGAGGAGGCGCCCTGTACGGCTTAGCTTTTTTTGATTGTGTCTTGTTAGGCAATGGTAAAAGGCGGTTCAGCCTAACGATCACATTGTAAAAATAAAGTAGGCTGTATGAGTGATTGTTATTGCTTGTGCAGTTGCCTATTTGAAGTGTATTGTTTGGGATGACAAATGATAACAAGTTTTCCTGTTAGTGTATTTATAATTTACATGCTTTGATAATTTTAACTGTGTGGGATTATTGTTGCAGATTATTATTTTAAACACCAGCATGCAATACCTATTAATAATTAATTAAACAATATTAAGATAAATGATTATAAGATTCTAATTGGACTGATTTTAAAATAAATACTTTCGAATTTTATGCATCTGCTGCTATTATTAAGATCAGATGCATATCATAACAAAATCTGCCCTAATTTAAATTTAATCATGCAAAAATGCCTAGAAAAAATGATTACTTACTTACAGATTTCTCCAAGTTACAATTTTTATCTGTGAAAATGTCCAATCAATTCTATTCTTATGTTAATGTTGTTCCATAACTTACAAATATTTCTAGCATATTAATATTTTCAAATAAATTTACATAATATATATTTTTCTATTACAATAATTGTCAAAGCATTTTCCTTAAAACTGATTTCAATGATTTCCAACACCATAATTCAGCAAAAGGCAAAATTCCATATTATTGGGTAAATTATCAGACCTTTAATTTTGGAAGAGGATCCGAAAAGGTTTTTGCAATAATTATTTCCCGAACACCTGATAATTATTGTAGGTATATAAATTTTAAACCTTCAAAGAAAGTAAAAGAAGAAAAACTTATTGCTGATAAAAAAGTCTACAGAATTAAAAACTGATATAAGTACAAAAAAGAAACCAGCTAGGCAGCAATTCAGTCACCCGACCAGTATTTTTCTGCCTTCATCCACCTGCCCTTTTTCCAGTAGACTCATTCTGTATCAAAATCAGTATTCAAGGTTCCTCTGGCAGTCATTCACATCTATCTAAGTTGAAATATTTACATGTATCAATAAATATGATCAATAAATTTGACTCAATCCAAACTCTTGATTTGATAGACACATGTTCAAATAGTCGAAGCTGTAACATTGACATACATGTCATAACAACTGACTGTAAACATACAGAGATACAGAATAATGTGCTCTATAGATATTTCTGTATTATGACTGAGCTGTTTTACGGGGAGTGTCTTTGGGAAGAAATTTTATTTTGGTAGTTTGTTTATAATTGGGTGTATTGAACCCCTCAATGTTTGCTTAAGTTATAAGATTACCCAGATCTTGATTTGCTCTCTATGCACTTATAAGGGAAGGTATTAGAAGGACTATAAATGTATTTCTTTTTTTAGTTCAGATAGGTATCACAATCTAAAGACAATTAAAATAAGAGAAGCTTTTGTGTGTATTTTATAAAAGTCGATTTTTATGATAAATAGAAAAAAATAAATTAGATCAGATTTTTAAATTAAATAGGATGACCTATTTAATTTAAAAATCTGATCTAATTTATTTTCCGCCGAAATAGTGAGTAGCCTCAAAATGATAAAAACATTAAGCCATAAGCTTCTCAAGGAGCAATAGCCTAGACAAGACACCTTATCTAATAGAGCTAAGCAAGAAAAAACTTAAACACTCGCAAATTTATGAACGACACGAAGATTTACGTGATAAACAAAAAAAAACTGATTATTGAATAGAATAGAATATTTATTTTGCGTAAAATATGGTACATAATGCTCTTAAGTTAAAATCGTTCCACATATTTTGTTTACTCATTTTCAGCATACAAAAAAAACTTAAAATTCAGATAACTACTAAAAACTAGGTACAGAGATCATTTTAAAAGTATAATTACACTTATTTTTTTATATAAGATAGTAAATATATAGTACACTTCAGTTAGCACGCAAAATACGCGATTAGTCGTGGAGTTGCGGAAACCAGCCCGAGTTACATACACTTCAGTTTTTTCTGAGATTATACATGACAAAAACAAAAGAAAAAAAAAAGAAAAATAATTTACCTATTGTAGGACCTATGACCATCTAGAGATTTCGACATAATATAAGCTTAACAGACAGATGTGTTGCTGGGGAGTTTGTTGCGCCACTTCTTCTTCCCAGCTACAACACTAGGAAGTGGTGACGGGCGGGCGTTTTGGGGGACTGTCTTTATGTAGAACTTTGACGTTCAAAAATAAATGACTTTTGAATTTTGAATTGCTTATAGTTTCAGAATTCGCTTAATGTATATTCTTTTCTTCCTCATCTTTGAAAATAGATGCCAACTACGTATTTGGGAAAAGGCTAGGATGATCTTTGTACCCAAAGGTGTACTCCAACGCCGAAAGAACAAAATACGTTTCGTCGCATCTAACAGGGTTTAGGAAGTATCGACCTTATTGGAGTCTTTGACCCTCACGAAACGGCTGATAGATATTGCCCATTTGTCAACAGACGACACGACCTTATTGCAAGAGCCGCATATTCCGAGACCGAAATATGTTTTGTGAGGTACAGTCTTTACGCCTTACTGGTCCTTGCTTTTTAGTTTGCCCGTGTTTCTGGGAGCCTAATGGGCTGGTATTGTGTTTTTGGATACCAATCAAAGCAGATAACATTGAGGGCCAAATTTGCGCCTCTACATTTTGTTCTGCCGTCGGATTTTGAAAGCCTACGTTCTGGGGATCTGATCACAAAATGAGATGTGAGTGAATAGAATGCCTTTCGTAAATCACGGGCTAGCCAGGTGTTCCAATCGAAGACTGGAATTAATACAGCAAAGTGATTGGCTTCACTTTGAGTGTATAAATAATGCATTGCGAAACGTTATGCATTAAACACATTGTTTGTTTCCTAATTGTGAACCTGACACCAATCTGCACGAGTCGTTCCACCCATTTCCTTCTCATAACATCTGTAACGACTTTACTAAACCATAAAATAAACAATAAAAGGAAACAGAGTCTATTAATAACTGTTCTGTTGTTATTTATATGCTGTTTCGATTCAGAACTGTTTCGTAACTGCTAAATCTCGGCGGTGGTTCTAAATTATCATGTCATGCTGGATCTTGCGCATCCATTTGTTTAGGTACGAGGGATCTTCCGTTCCGATATATGTATGCGTAGACAGTCTGCCGTGAGAAAACATGCAGATAATTGCCATTTATAAAGTAAGTGAAATAAAAAAACTTTTTTTGGAAGTCGGTTGTATTTTTTGTAAAAAGTTTTCACTTTTTCGTGGTTCACATGTGCGTACCCCTGCACAGCGTACCGGCGTGATGTTATGTTATGAACTGGTGTAAACAATCCCAGCCCATTTGCTATCATTTATTGAGGAGTTCCGTTGCCTATCTCCGAAGTTCTTCATCAGATCTTCACCAAATTGAAATTGAACCACTCCGAGAAAGTTCTAGTGTGCCTATAAAATTTGAAAAGTTCTCTCTATTTCTCTAGGATCCCATCATCAGATCTTGACTTGATGATCATGGGACCACCTGGGAAGTACCCTTTCAAACAAAAAAAATCCAAATTGGTCCAGCCATCTTCGAGTAATCGGGGAACATAAAAAAAAAAAAGGTTCCAACAAATTGAGAACCTCCTCCTTTTTTTGAAGTCGGATAAAAAAGTAGGAGGTTTTCTATAAAACGTCATGGCGAAGGTACGCGCGTCGGTCTAATATAGATATGTGTATTAGACCGACGCGAGTATTTTAACAGGAAATTTTACTATGTCTATAACAAACTATATATAACGGACTGTACTTGTTGATTTATTGACGCTATTTTTATATCAGAATGGTCGTGGAGAACAGTTTGTTGCACAAACCGCAGAGGAGTGACATGCTCTTGGCTCCAGAACAAAATTTATTGATTTTACCCACTTAATGTTAGATTATTAACTGGGGAATAATGTCGCGTTATATTTGAGGACGTTTATTGAGTACATTTTGAAATAAGGCCAAGGTAGTGATGTCGGGACGGCAACAGGTAAACTTTGATTTAGTGATGAGTGACGAGGTGTTAAGATGAGAAACAAAAAGTCATAAATTAATCAGTCTTATCCGTTCATGTTTGATTGATGTGTCTCGTTAGCATGGCAGTGTTAATAAAATATTTAAAGTTCGGAAGAGGAGGTACTCGTGATGTTCGTTAAAGTATTAGAAAATGTGTGATCACGAGGTGAGCTGTCAATCCATATAATCAAGATGTCGCGTGATCACGAAGTGAGTTGTCATTCCATCTTGATTATATGGATTGACAGCTCACCTCATGTTCACTTCACTCAAGCCTTCACTTCGACATGTTTACAGAATCGACCTGCTGTAAACCTCTCACCGTAAAAACTCAGGTAAAGTGAAAGCGACGTGAACTGACATTCCATCTTGATAACATGGATTGACAGCTCACTTCGTGATCACTTCACCCGAGCCTTCACTTCGAAATGTTTACAGAATCGCACTGCTGTACATAGAAGAAATCGAAATAAGGATAAAGCTCTAGGATTCCCTATACCGTGAGGGTGCCATAGAAAACACAATCGCAACAGCAAATAGTGAGACGCGAAACAAATATTTGTTAGACCATGCAAATATTTGTGCTGTTGGAGTCGACATCCAGCTATAGTCGTTAGCATACAGATTTTCAATTTTCTCGTTTTCGTTCGTTTCATTTTGTTCGTGTTACGGGTTCAATAAAAAATTGGTGGAGCACTGGCGGAGTTGTGGCGTGTTATACGATGTTTGAATGCCATCTTGATGAGTATGTATCATGACCAGAGATCGGAATTGGTCGACTATATTTACCCAATGTTCGTGGAAGTAAGTAACATAGAGTTGATAATACCTCCTCAAAAATCCCGGAATCATAAACATGACGATTGTATCCCGGGATTTAAGAAATTGCAAATTACTTATTGCGCTTTGAATACATTGAACGAAATCATTATATTGAAGATTCTTATTACTAAAACTGTTCAATTAAATAGCTTTGTTTTCGCACAACTCTTTCGTCTTTGATTCTTCAAATCATTAATTTGTAACTATACTCAAAGTCCAGTTCATGTTTTTATAATCCCGGATTTTAATTGTCATGATTCCATTTATAATTCCGGGATTTTAAAGGAGGTATTATCAACTCTATGTTACTTATTTCCACGAACATAAGGTAAATATAGTCTACCTATTCCGATCTCTGATCATGACTGATGCTACCTACCATCGTTTGTCATCGATTGATCCATCACGTGTTTTACCTTTTTTTAATCTTTCTACTATTGTAAAATGGAGAGGTGGATGGATGTTTGTTACTCAATCACGCCAGGACGGCTGAACGGATCTGGATGAAATTTGGCACAAAGATAGATGTGAGAGTGAGAGAGAGTCTTGAACGAAATCATTATATTGAAGATTCTTATTACTAAAACTGTTAAATTAAATAGCTTTGTTTTCGCACAACTCTTTCGTCTTTGATTCTTCAAATCATTAATTTGTAACTATACTCAAAGTCCAGTTCATGTTTTTATAATCCCGGATTTTAATTGTCATGATTCCATTTATGATTCCGGGATTTTAAAGGAGGTATTATCAACTCTATGTTACTTATTTCCACGAACATAAGGTAAATATAGTCTACCTATTCCGATCTCTGATCATGACTGATGCTACCTACCATCGTTTGTCATCGATTGATCCATCACGTGTTTTACCTTTTTTTAATCTTTCTACTATTGTAAAATGGAGAGGTGGATGGATGTTTGTTACTCAATCACGCCAGGACGGCTGAACGGATCTGGATGAAATTTGGCACGAAGATAGATGTGAGAGTGAGAGAGAGTCTTGAATAGCACAAACGCTATCCTGGGAGTATGTTCACTTGGGATAATTTCCGACATACACGTGGGCGAAGCGGCTGGCAGATGCTAGTAATATCTAGTTTCGTGTCTTTTCTCTGGTAAATCCTTTAAAATATTGCCATTTGACCCGTCTTATCGCTGTACATTTTTAGTTTTCTTAAATTTTTGGGGTTCTGAAACTCTGTATGGAAAAACAGAACCCGGATCGCTCGGTTGTCTGTTTGTCTGCCCGTCTTTCACTGCCGATTTTCTCCAATTTTACTAGACCGATTTTGTTAAAATTTGGTATATAACTTTCTGTGACCCAAACACGGACGCGTAACGAAAATAAATAAATTTCGAAAACGGGGTCTCTTTTTGGAGGAAAAACTAGAAAATTAAAAAAAACATTATAGGAAAAACTATAAGCAGTCTATGATTTTAAAGTTACACGTTGAATAACAATTATTCGTTCGGAACCTTTTCCATTGGTCGGTTTTTTTTTCTTCCAAATGGCAGACTATTATGATAGTAGTCCCTACATTTGTCTTTTAATAAATTAAACATTTCTTCTCCATACGTGCCTCTTTGTTTCCGTATGTACAATGTACATTGTCGTGCATTCGTTATCGAAACCCAATCAGGAGCAGTCGATCTAATTAGCACGAGCCTCTACGGCTGATTATAAATTTATGCGTATAAGGAAATTTGTTGAGTTACCGTATCCTTGTCTCCCTCTTACCTGTGTGTAAACGTTGTTGCGGTCTCTGTCTTAATTAATTGCTTACTCCTTAGTTTATTCTTGGGTGCCCTGGAATAGGGATTGAAGATTTTCTTACAGTAATAAATAGCGTGTAAATTGTGGTTTAAAACAGAAGTTATGCTGGTAATTTTCTGCTAGGTCTTGCTCACGAGTTCGTTCACAAAATTGTAGGTAGGTACTTACCCCTCGGAAACTCGCTCAGCGGTTTAGAGAAAATCTTTCTAAGTGCACCTTTACATCCTCAAATCTTCGAAATCTTTGAAAATAAAATAGGTTTAAAGAATCTTTATTTCCCATAAGAACATGATACAGTTCACTTATATGAGATTGAAATTTTAACATAAACTGGTGGATCGCCCCGGCTTCGCCCGGATATTAATGTTTTTTCAAAATTTTCTTTCATAAGAACCTTCTCCTGACAATAACAAACACAACAAAAAAAAATAGCGTTATTGGTCCAGCCGTTCTTGAGTTTTGCGCTTAGCAACACATTTAGCGATTCATTTTATTATATAGAAGATTTATCGTAGTTTAATGAGATAGCATGCAGATGTAGAATAAGTTAAATTACAACAACAAGGTATGAGATCAATAGTAAACAAAGCAAAAGTGTCGTTAGTTACATATTAAACAAGTTAATACAGATATCCAATTTGACACCAAGGTACCCATTACCAGTCATAAGTACTGATTATTCAATTTGTGAGGAACACAAACACCGATTAAGTAAAATCGATATTTTATTTCTTCAGTGGGTTGTGTGTTATATGTTAGTCTGTCATATAGGTAGGTTCTTTTTGTTTTGTGTAGGTCTATCTGATACGTTAATGTCTTCTAAAGTGACATGACATTCCTCAAGATTTCATAAACTGCGTGCAATATTTATAAATATTACTAAGTAGGTACTAGTCGTCAACCAACAGAACATTATACAAAAAAAAAAATGCAAACTTCTCGACATTTAAATAATTTAAAAACAAAACAAAGTATTCCATATAAGCCAAGAATTTTAAACCCACTGCACAACACGTCATTAACTCACTGTTGTGGTTTTCCCTTGTTTACTAGTTAGTTACGTTCGGCTGCAATCGAAGATGGAAATAAAACCGATATAATTTACTTAAAGAATTTAATTAATGTAATTATTATAATTACATCGGTAAAACTAGACGGCGAGCGTTGGGTGGCTCGCTGTCCGGTCACAACCAGGCCCGGGTCGATGGCGCGTTGTGTTTCACGCGCGCCTCAAAGAGATGTCAGCATAGAAGACGGGGCTCGCTTGGGCCAGAGCCTACCAGGGTTGCGGAATTTGTTCTAGTCACCGCGGCCCTGGAACGCAAAGGGCTTTAGAAGGAACACGGATGGGTTTTAGTCAGTAAGAGTCTGACACGCCCTTCTACTCCACCCAGAGCGGAAGAAGTCATTTGATGATTTCCCATCCTTAAAAAAAGGTTACAGTTGTGAATTAAAAATACCCATTTGTGGTGTAAGTAATGCGCAGTAATAACATAATTCTAGAATGAAGTGGCGAAAATGACTTAACTCTTGAATAATAAATTGATAATGTTAATTATAAACAAAAACTTCTGACACGTATAATTAAATTGTTGAGGTACCGTTAAACCTTTAAAACTGGTTAGTCCACTAGAATCTACATGAAATTGATTTATGTATATTACCACTTACACCAATTCAAGGTCGGTTTACAACAAAAGGAGGAGGTTCTGAATTCGGTTGTATTTTTTTTTTTGCTTTGTTACCTCATAACTCCGTCATTTTTGAACCAATTTGGAAAAATCTTTTTTTAAGGTAAAGGGTTACTTCTCGATTGGTGCCATATTTCATCAATAACTAGCAGTTTGGTTTTTAAATCAAAATAAAAGAAAAAAAAAAAAGTGATCCAAGTAAACGCAATTGCGTATTTTGCTTTCCTTCCAAACAAAACAACCGACTTCCAAATAAAAAAAGAACCACTACAAAGTATAAAATAACCTTAATTTCGGAAGTCGGTGATAAAAACGAAGAAACAACCAAAAACACATGTATGTTTTTGTAAAAAGTTTCTACATAGTTAGTTCATTTTTTCACTGTTTTTGTTATTGTTTTATTTATACTGTCTCACCAGAGGTCCAATTCTACTATTTTTTGCCAAAAACGTAGGAAAACAGGTGTTTTTGATACATTGCGACTTAATATTTGGTCCCCTGGTGCAAAGCGATGATGTGGTCGACGATGGAGCACGCTTGCCTAGAAGTAAATTTACTCTTAAATTAGACCCCCAGAGGCCTTAGTGCGATTTTTTTAACGTTCTCGATCGCGTTAGCGTAAACGTTTGCTTATGTCAAATTGTATGAAAAAAGAAAAGGTTTCCCGTGAGTGTCACCAGACGGCGCTTATTCAGTTTCAATACAAATTGACGTTTACGCTTACGCGATCGAGTACGTTAAAACACTCGCACTAAGAACACAGGTTATAGATGTGGTTGCGGAATTTGTTCGAAAGAGTCACCGCGGACCTGGAACACAAAGGGCTTTAGAAGGAACACGGATGGATTTTAGTCAGTAAGAGTCTGACACGCCCTTCCGCTCCACCCAGAGTGGAAGAAGTCATTTGATGATTTCACATTCTTAAAATAAAAAGGTTGTGAATTAAAAATAATTATTTCATGAAACAAACCTTTCCTTCACTGACCTATCTATCCCTTTCCAGGTTATCTTGAAACCGCTGAATCCCTAAACCTCAAAACCTCATCCTGAATGAAGATCCTAACGAAAAATAACCTTCGTCAACCCTCGAAACAAATCTTTTTTAATATTTAATCCAACATTAAGATAAGAGGCGAGCTCATGCTGAAATATCTCATTATTTATTCATTTAAACTTTGTGTACAATAGTGGTACATGGGTGGACTTAATGCATCAAGGCATTCTCTATCTACCTTTGGGTTAAAAAGACTACACTGTGGTAGGTTAACAACAAATAAAAAAAAAATTGTTTCAGAAAGAATACACAAATAATATATATCATATCTACTAATAAAATACATATATATATACTAAAATAAAAAACGAATAAATATGATGTTTAATAATCTTACTGATTAAGAGAATTCATAATAATCATGACGAAGAACAACTAATAATGACAGGCTCTTAAGTATTGTTTTCGGATTTTACGCTTAGAGGAAAATTTAGACTCACCACATTCATTGCCACTATGTACTGTGAAGCTTGCCTGCGTAAGAGAACCTAAAGCCCTAAATACACGTGCCTGTAAATTTTGCAATAGTGTGCAAGGACCCTGCATGCCATTGTACCATAAAGGCCGTAATACACATGCCTGTTACTTGCTCAAAAGTATGGAAATAGCTTGCATGCTATAGTGACATTCACCAATCAGATTATGGCACAACGCATGTAACATACTTGCACTTGTGCGACTTAAAGGCATTTGTATGAAGGGCTTCATAAGTTTTGATTGGTGGATGTCTCTTTGGTATCTAAGCTACTAGAAGCAAGTACCTCGGTAGTAGCCCGCGGTGTAATGCCACTTGCATTCGAACTGGTTGCAAGGAGAAACATGGACTACAGCATGCAAGCTGCAAAAAAATTGTTCTTGCTGGATTCGAAGCCTCATTCGAATTTAGATGAGGTCGTTATTACCCGACGGACATCCGCCAGGCGATTTCAATATAATAAATGTTTATATAAATAACTTAACCTATTCAAGACACCTGTCTTGTAGTAGTAGGCACTGAGACAAAGAAATACTACGGTGTGTGTAACTAATACTTTTTCACAGAAATACTTACAGGAGCCCTATAAGATATGGATACCTAAAAGTAGTCGTTCCACGTTAAAGAAGTATTTGATCACATAATGATATGCAATCCGTTTACAAGCTGTGTATTCATGGCTTTAAAAATGGTAGCAACACTACTCCAATAAAGTCAAAATTGCCATTACAAAAAATCTTTCAGTCGCACATCGCATGAAATATCCGGGGCGCCATGGTTTTAACAAATACAAGATGAGAATCTCCTCGACCCAGTCTGCGATCAAACGTGCTCTGTATTCTATTGAACGGAGCAATCGATTCTGCTGCGAGATAGAAATATGAGGTCCATATAGAATAGATCGTTAGATATAATCAGCGATTCGAGGCTTGCTATACGGTTGAGAGAGCACGTAAACCGTCTGCCCCAATTAACTGTGGCAGGCGTTGATCGCTACCAGCCTTTTATCATAATTTCTGAGTGTATTTGGAATATATTTCACTTATTTGTCTGTGCGAAAATGTTATCTTTCTGTGGAAGATGAGCATCGCAGATCGTTTAGAGCTAGTTAAAAATTTCCTTTCCTAAAAAAAGAATTTATAACTAGCTCTAAACGTTCTGCAACAGGTATCGGCGAATTTTTCATGCTTAATCTTTGAACGCCAGAGCATAACGCATCGGCGTGCCCCCGACGCCAAGCCACAAATTCGCCGTACTTGTTTTCACATATTTGTGACGTTTGGCGTACAGGGCACGCGCTTGCTTGTCATGTAAGTATACGTGACAATGGTGTTCAAAAGGTTAATGGGCCGATTTTACGGAAGTAAAATAATAATATCTCGACGTAAATATTTAATCAAAATGAGAAGGTTATAAAAATGGGGCAAATCTTGTGTTTTTAAAGAGCGTTCGCATTTGCATCACAAACTGTCGAAAACACCTTCACTTTCGCTACATTTTGACAAGTTCATTGACATACATGACGTTAATTGTTGATGAGATGATATTGCGACTTGAAGTCGAACGCTTATTAAGAACGAGAATTGTTCTAAAATACTGCTATTATATAAACTAGTATTTTTAACCTTTTGAACGCCATTTTCACGTATATGACACCGGATAATGGCAAACTCCGTAAGATTATAAAATAACTTGAGATATTGTTAACTCCGATAAATTGGCAACTGAACATTTGGAATACATTTTACGCATCAACATTTTGTAGTCTATAATCTCTCGAAGTCATTCCGAGAAATTGACTGATACAAAATACTGACATGAAATGGCAACCAATCAGAGCCCAACTCTACAATTTATCTGTTTTCGTGTGATAGTAAAACCTGGAAACAAGGCTCTCATTGGTCTGTTCAGATGTGAGCTCACAACAACAAAGACCAATGAGGGGCCAAGTTTCCAATTTAACTATCACACCAAAACAGATAAATAGTAGACCAGAGTGCTGATTGGTTGCCAGCTTATGTCAATCCTCAATACCTCGTACCGGAGGAATTCAATATAATAATAATAACAACACAAGAACAAATGTTCATTTGATAATTTATCGAGAGTTTATAATCTCTCAAGATATTTTGTAATCTTACGTAGTTTGCAATTATCTGGTGACATATACATAACAAGCAAGCTCGTGCCGTGTACGCCAAACGTCACAAATATGTGACAAAAAGTACGGCGAATTTATGGCTTGGCATCAGGGACACGCCGATGTGTTTAAGCTGTGTCGCAAAAGGTTAATAAATTCTCCGTATATGGTAATTCACAAGGGATTCACGGAACCGTGAAGTATGGCTTAAATAAAAGGAGGCCCAGCAGTGGGTGATACCGGGCTAAAATAATGATTATGATGTTAATTTAACGAATTTGTATGTTGTTTTACCCTTATGTATGAGAATAGATCCTCCATTCGACTCGATCAAAATGATATTTATGACTTGTTATGATATGAATGGAGGGTTTTTTCCTTGGTAAAGGCAATACAATTATAAAAGTAGCCATATCTGCTCCGGGGTTGCGGAATTTCGAAAGAGTCACCGCGACCCTGGAACGCAAGGGCATTTGGAGGAACACGGTTGGGTTTTAGTCAGTAAGAGTCTGAAGCTCCCTTCCGCTCTGCCCTGGGCGGAAGGAGTCATTTGATAATGTCCCATCCTTAAAAGGGCCAGGTATGAAATATTTGTTACCCAGCTGCCGCCCGCGGTTCCGCCGGAGTCCATTGGAGTGGAGGAAGATTCCTTCAAAATTACTTCTATAGTCATTTGTCTATAGTCAAAGCTTGATATTTATTGAATATATCGACCGTTGTTTATGTTGTCATGACGACTGCGATTTCGGAATTGAGAATTTTGACTTAAGAACGTGTTAAAACCCAACTTTAAACCCAAAGGTTTGCAGGTTTTTAAGCGAAACTGGAGTTTGACCAAAATTTTACTTTAAATTTTGCTCAGACATGTCTTTGTTTTGTCTCCATTTGTAACTATCCTCTAATAACTAATC
Source organism: Mamestra configurata (assembly GCA_002192655.3). Lineage (NCBI taxonomy): Eukaryota > Metazoa > Arthropoda > Insecta > Lepidoptera > Noctuidae > Mamestra > Mamestra configurata. Next base: position 85,481 of record NDFZ01004767.1, read on the forward strand.
CTCTTCCTCTCTCAAAATGCTTTTCATATACTCAGATTTAGGTATTATAAACAGGAAATAGTCCAATTGCTCTACGAATGTGAGCACGATTGCATTGCTGCACACAAAGCTTCAGCATTTGTCAAAGCACTCGGTTCTAAACCGCGGTAATGGATTGGATCCATATTGGATCCCAACCTTATTCGGTATTCGATAGGTCCTGGCCAGTTTCGCCGTTTCGTTCCTTGAATCTGTTTGAAAAAATATTTTTGCATAAGTTGGTCCTACCTCACTTATTGAGGTTGTCAGCTTATCATCATAACTTAAAGAAGTGATTTTGTTATGTTTCACGTCTAAATCGCTGAACTGATTTTGATGAATTTTGGCACAGAGGTGGATCTCTGGAGACGGTTATAGGCTACCTTTTGCGAAAATAAAACTTATCTATACCTGCTTATAGAGGTATGTGGAACAGGGTGTAAAGTACCGCAAACTTCCATAGAAAAGGGAGGATCCTCCGACTAGACGGGTGTTGTCTGGTGGGCAACTGCACAATTAATGATTTGGGCTGTTGTATACGTTTAAATCGCACGAAACTCTGATACCCACGATGCAGGATATATATGACGTAGTTCGTATCTGGTGGTATACATAGACATGGACATCAACAGGCTCCATACGCACATGATTTTTAATTTAGAATCTGTTAATCATTTGCTATTTTTTTTTTAAGAATAAGCCTAAAAGTTTGTAATTATCAATCAAAATGAATGATGCATGTATACCAGTCAATATTATTTTGGTCCACTAGAAAAACTAACAAAGAGTTAATAATGCACTTCAATGTCAATGTAATGATTTGATACGGAACAATTTAGCCTAGTTAATCGATTAAGCAAAATAAAGCATTCACTCTAGTCTAGACAATGTCCAGCATTGATGCATTATGAACGAGACTCCATTGAACTTCATACAATAAGGTTTTAAGTAGATAGAAGCCCGTCAATAACCACTGCAGATGCCAGCGTTTTCTATTGTGGAGACGCCAGAGAGTAGTTTTATATTATGATCGTATCCGTCTTTATAAAATCATCGATAAACTTCCTAACTGTTCAGACGAAGCCTCTAAATTCCACGACTCTTCGAAAAATACACGCAAATAATTCTGAGGTAGGTACTACTATTCTGTAAACATCTCAACTTGAGAACTTAGGTGAAGTGAGGTATTCAGTTCCTAGCAACAGTGTGATGATTTGATGACTATTCACTTCAAGCTCATTTCATCTTTGTTTAGACCAGCTGGACTCAAAATTCCGGGGATTTTTCGAGTTAAATCTAAATATCAACGTCATTATAAACAGCAATAGCTTCTCAGAAATAAATGTGAACCATATTTAATCAGCAATCCAGGAACTGCTGGATTGCCGACGCTCAGAGCAAAAAAATGCTGATTCACTATCGCGTAAAAGGCAAATTGTTTTTTAGTAAGGAAATCACTTGCGTTACAACTTGAACCGGGGTTCTCTGCGATGACTAATGAAAGAAAAAAAAGTCTACATGTGAAGTCCAAGATGCCATTAGTGGTTCTCTGCGATGACTAATGAAAGAAAAAAAAGTCTACATGTGAAGTCCAAGATGCCATTAGTGACGTCACATTGTCGGCGTAAGTGGCGGCCAGTACGTTTTATAGCGTAGTATAAACAAATGGGATGGGGGGAAAAAATGGAATGCAAAAGTGACGTTCATCTTAGTTTACTGCTGCGGTTGCGTGTGATCGCTCGATCTGTCTAGTCTGTGGTATATCATAACATTGTCTTTATGAATCAGGTGAAAACATCATTTATAAGCTGTTAACGGGACAAGATAACATGACAATACTCGTCATAGATGTGATTCGGAAAGTTCCATAGCTTCGATGCATCTTTTGTTTCTTCTTTCTTTAAAGTTATCGCCGGCAAAATCGTCTAACACTTCTGTCGTCATTTGCGTCGTAATACACGCTTAACTTTGGGCTTTGGACAGAGCATTTTGCATACTTTAATACTTAACTCCACCTGTATGAGCCAGCTGACCTAGTTTCTCTGTAAAAATACATTTGCGACGTACCTACCAATTGAAATTTCCTGCACTAGCAGTGCTACAAATTGACCAATCAGGGCTGTATGACATATTATGGAGCTGTTTAAACGTGTACAGTCTACAAAACAAATAGTTTGATTTCCCATCATTAAAAAAAAAAAGGCTATTGACATTAGAAATGGTTTGAAATTCGAATATATAAACCAGGTTTTCCATGCAGAGTAGTACCTATATTCCTAAAAATCACAGTGTTATCCAAGTGTATAATTTCCTTGCAATTTAACTCTTTTCGTCATCTATACCTCTAGACGTCAATTCAGTTAAGTTGCCGGAGGCGTATAGAGTTAGATTGTACGTGATTGCATCTAACCTATTCTTTGGAGTGACTGGCTTAAATCTCAAGGACGAATTGACTCTGGTTTTCTAAACATTGACTTTACAAGCTAAAGCATACTTTTACAGCTTTACTATTTTCCGGTGGTTCATATTTATGTAAATAAAAAGCTTTTAGGAAGGTTCTAGTTTGGCGTGTTGGGTTCCAATGAGTTTTTCGACTGGTGGTAAAATGGTTAAGGTGTTTTTGTAACCCGTTTAGAAAGGAGGGCTTGATTGCATGAGGGTAGATTACTTAAGTACTAGTCCAGTAAAACAACCATCACATGTATCGTTTAAGGCACAACCAGGAGACCTACCAAAAACAGTCTACGAGCAAGATTTATCCGAGAGAAGTCTCATTAAATATGAACAAAAGTGTCGTGCAGTCGTTGGCTTACAGATAAATCTTATCTCAGTATCTTTTACTGCTCCTCGGATTGTTATTTGCAAGTTCTTAGTTCGGGCTATTAAAAATATATCCCAAAAGTACGTGACATTTATTCGTAACGAATTCTAAGAGATACTCCTCGAGCCCCGACCGGCGACACAATGTTCTTACTTAGCTATTCCGTCCACATTAATAATTGTTAATTTGTGTCTTCGGAGATAATCTGCCTTATTCTACCTATAATCTGCGTATAAACAGGAAAATCCCTACATTTCTCGTAACGACAAACCATTAGTAACTACTTTTTCTCGATAAAGGTCAGTTAAGTTGGCAGAACCTCGCGAGTGCTTAATGGCCATTGGCTGAATCAGCACCTTTAAGCTAGTCACTCAGGTGCCTATCAATTTGGGGCGGAGGGTGGAAATAATTTTCTGATTCGTCATGATTTTCGTTGAAAATGTGGTCATTTTAAGCTTATAGCAATTTTTTTTTAGAGTTCGTTGCTGTCTATCTTGTTAGACGTTTAAGTAAGTGAGTGCTTAACTGATTTTCCCAGCTTTATATCTATTGTTCTTTAGGACTTTTGCAAGTTCCGCTCCATTAAATTCGTAGATACGGATTTATTGACAGAGTTTAGCGAGTGGGTAGTAAGTATGTCTCCCAGATAAGGTCAGGTCAACAGATTTTATCCTGTGAGGGTAAGGCATGTTTTTCCAAGGATGTCACCTTGGCAAACCACAGGGGGACATGTAGGAGACAAGCCAGAACAAAAACAACATTGTATCATTATGCATTGGAAAGATTCTCATGTTAGATAGGCATAATATGTACGTACGGCATTGTTAAAAAAAAACGAATAAAAAAGGCTTGGAAAATGCAAAATGTATAATTATAAGAGGATAGTTTGTTAGTTAGACGAAACGATTGGCGCAGTGGTTGAGCGTTCGATTAACACTAGGAAGTGGTGACGGGCGGTTTTGGGGACTGTCTGTATGCTTTATTTGAATAAATTACTTTTGATTTTGATTCCTGCACGGAACAGATATTTGTATGGCCTACGAATAGTTTTTCCAGGTCTTGCTGTTTGTGTATGTGAGTTTGTAAACGTACACACGATACAGGAGTAATTTCTAGTGTGGGGCAACGTTTTACCTAAGAAAAAAAAGTTGTTAAAATGAAGATCCTAGAAAACATAGCAAAAGCATAACTGAATTTATCTCATTCTCGGTACTAACGTTTGCCACGAGTTTGTGCGAACCCGGAAAATAACAACTTTGTAACGTTATAGGTATCGGAATATTGAAACTATTTCCAACCTAGCTTAGCTAGGAAAATACCAATATTCTGGATCGTTCATGCATTTTAGATAAGGTATTGAACTGAGAAAGAGCTCGTAGCTAAATAATAACAGACCTCGGGTTGATCTTTACGGATAAGCAACGTTGCCGAGCTCTAACCGATGGGTGACCATTCGCTACATACCGGGAATCCTACGTGCCTCGGAAAGCGCGTTAAGGAGTTGATGGCCGGTCTATCGGGTAGTCAGAAGCCAGAGAATCTGACACCAGTCTTGACTGGGGTTGGAGAGTTATTTGGTTGTGGAGGTGAGATGGCAGTCCCTCCATATAAAATACTGGTCAGCTGACTCCAGTTAGACTAGCTAACTCCAACGTAGTTGAGAAAACGAAAGGTAGACGACTGATTCAGCTGAGAAAGAGAAAAACTTTTCTTACTCTTGCATTCAAATAATGTGACTTTCATTACATCAGTTTATTAAAGTTTTGTAAACAAATCATTGTTTTGTCACAGTACGGAAGCACTATCTCCGAAGTGAATTATTATCTAAAGCCAAAAATAAATATCCTGAACAATGAAGTGATGTAATAAAACAAACAGTATTGTGATTCATTCGTTCTCTCGGTCAGTGTCACAATGGAGGTTACTAACATGGTTCAAAATCAAATGAATTGGCGCCTTTTTCCCATAATAAGTATTCCTTTTTTTAGATAAATAAGTGTTTTCTAGTAATAGCCTTATTAGCGTCTACGCGAGGTTATTTAGATTTCAGACTGAATTTTTAATAAAACTACAATTTCAAACTCTTTCTCTCAATCTTCATTAAGAGTTTATTCTTCTCTCCATTGATTTCCCCATAGACCACGGCTATAGACGAATTGATCGATGCGGCTGACAAACCTAAAAATAAAAAGTTAGCGCGAAACTGAAACGTCAAATTGATTTTGAATTTAGAACAAAATATTCTAATGGCGACTACTCTCGATTGCCAACTGCGTCTATGGTTTACGTATGAAAATGAAATGAACATGGCAGCGTGTTATCCTTTCGTCACGCTAAATGCGCGGCGTGGCCAGTCAGTTGTACTAGTGATAGAGAATTAAATTCACACTTGATTAAATGGAATGTGTTGAGTTACAGAGTAAGTGCTGCATGTCATGGCACTTTATGAGAGCAGACTATTGTGAATTTAATTTTTTAGGTTAAACCGACGACAGAGATGATTCGTAGAATGTATTTTCTTTTGTTATTTGTCTAGTTAACTAGTTATAATTTATTATCTATAGTTAGCACATGTGTACTAAAAAAGCCTTTATTTATGTATGCTTTTTCATCGGTGATAGACCTAAAGTATTGGATTGCGATGTGTTTATTGATTGTTCTTCAAAGTCAATTTTATTTATTACATAACTGTACATCAAAAAGTAAAACATAAACGGACACATAGTAACAATGGAGGCAGCCTTATTGCATTCCGCGATTTCTTCCAGGCTAACTGAGATGGACGGTAAGTGGGTAATTGCCTGAACATGAAATGGGGCGCTGTCATTGATTAAGAAACCGAAAAGCCCCTAACTCGATAAAAAGTGCTTGCAGATTCTCAAAAATCTGCATGTATCAAACGTAACCGTACCGCGTTTTGTTTGCGCTGTTCACTACGGAAATTGAGAAAATTCAGCAATTTAAAACAGACTATCCGCCATAGATCTATGAAGTTACCTACTTCCATATCCTTAATGGAGTCAGCCAGCCAATCAGCATAGCGTATCACATGTCATTTGTTACCAACGACATGAGTATCAATGTCAGTATGTTTGCGTGTTGATCGCTACGCTATAATGTGTCTTTCACAACTTCAGCTGACAATCCATCACTGTCAAACTTAAATATTTGACCATTAACAATCGTTCACCCGATTAAGAATCTTATTTTGATCAATGAAGGTTTGTTTTAATTTGTGAGACTTATTCCCTTTTGTTTTCTGTTGTCGTTTATTGAATAATATGTTTAATAGGCGATTGTATTACGATAAAATGATGTAACTATTTTTTTCTTCAATGAATCTACGTTGTTTCTTACCTTGGTTCAAATTATTTATAATCAAACCGGTTACTTGGTCAATAAAGCGAAAACAAGAGCCTATAAAAATATGCATTCGATTACTGAACTTATAGTAAATTAATATATCTACTTATTAATATATGTATCTAAATATTTATTTATTTTTATTTTCGCCAATTGTGCCCCACTGTAGGGCAAAGGCATTTCCTTCTAATCCTCCCGGCTTTGGGCAAATGTGGACCAATCCTGCTGATAGGCGTGAAGCTCGTCTAGCCATCTTAGCTTGGGTCTCCCGCGATGTTATCGGACATTTTCTGGGACCCACATTGTGGTCGCTTTAGTCCTTAAACCGTTCGACATGCAGCAGACCCGCGTCCGGCCTAGTCCCACTTTAGTTTGGCTGCTTTTTGTGTGACGTCAGCGATTTGTTTAAGTACAGTCAATAGCAAATATAGATTGTATTTTTTCTAAGATTTGTTTTGCGCGTTCTACTAAATACTTATTTTAACATAAACAAGTAACATATTACTATAATCTGGTTTGTAAATCTGACCGTAACGAGGATGTATCTTCAAAACATTTAAATAACACAAAACATGTTCCTAATCATTACATAATGTAGGTACATAATAAGAACGGGTTTGTAAAGTTCAAAGGTATGATATGATGTAAAAAAGCATCGGGAGCATTATTTAATACAATAACAGGTACATATTTAAGTATTTATGCTTGTCGTTATATTTATTAGTGCGTTTAAATTACATAAATTAAAATTATTATGTCTAATACAAGAACAGGTCTTTTAATGTTATACTCAGATGATACTTACGGTATTTGCGTGTTATTGATTATTATAAAATCTGAACTATGACTTTGCATTTTTATCCGTATCTTCGTTCGTGCGGTTTCCGGATTTCTTGAAGATGATTTAATTTATTATCGAAATATATAAAAAAAATAAAGATTGTTTCCTTCCCGCGGCTTTGTTTCTGTGACCTATACCATAGGAACATTTTTCTGGGATAAAATGTACCCATGACACTCGGTGGCTTGAACTTGCACCTTTCTATCATTGTGTAATCGGATATAAACAAGCAATTTAACGTCTTCATAATATATTTGTTTAGAACTCGACGATCTGTTCACCTAAGCTTTCACGCTGAGATGCTTACATCGATACATACGAATCGCACTACTGATCACAACGGGGAGGCCTGTGCCCAGCAATGAAACACAAAGTAGCACAATAAAAAAAAAGAAAATATAAACAAACAGGTAGCAAGAAAGAAATATAAAGAAAGCAGAAAAACCATCGTCAGCCTTACCTTCATAGCGTGGAATGTTCAGCGGTTAATCTCTCCCATGACCCCCAGGAGGCGCTGCTAAGCGGTCCTAATGAACTACCCTACTAATTCGCACAATGGCGTCGCTTTATCACGACCATTTAGTTTAAGCTCCGTGACTGCAGGGAACATGAATGGTTCTGAAATGCGGTAGGGATTTGAGAGAAGAAATAAAAGAGACTAAGATTTTAATAAAGAATAGTTAGTCTGGCAATAAAACCGGTTAGTAAACGAAAGAATGGATGGACTATGTCTTTGTGAAGGATGATATGCCAGACGAGGGAGACTGCTGAGATGACGACTAATAGAGAAGCATTGAAAAGGACATGTTTCGCCGATCCCAAATTGTGATGGGACAAGAGAATCATGATTATGATTTCATATTACTAAAATTATGTGATCAACTCTTCCAGCACAATGCATGCAATAAAAAGCACATGAAAACATATAGGGTAAACAAATCACAGTATTGAAAAAGAAAACATGAATCAGCAGTCGTAACTTCGTAATCCCGAAAAACTATTGCTTAGTTTTTTGGATGCACAGTTCCGAGGCGGTCGCTCCGCATAAATATTGAAATCCCGCTACGTCTGGATAAACTGGAATACGACCTCAACATAGTTGGCTAGCCCGACGGTGATGAATTAGATATTTTAGATTATTCGCTTACACACAAAAGCAGTTTCGCGGCAAAAGTGATCTTCCATTTTCAAAGCAGCAAATCTCCATAATATTACGTAATAGGTCGTATACTACACATCTGGCAGATGTTTTCACAGGTGCCATATATTACTGGCCATCATAATAGTTTGCGGAATTCCGTTGATTACACTAACTGTCTTTGTTAGTGTGGTCTTTGGCGTTCTGTATATAAACCGTGGTCATTGGATTTCCTGGAGTTCGTGCTATTTCAAGTTTTTTTTTAGTATCTATTTTCCTTTCTTTGTTTTGGTGGAGATTTAATTTTGAGAATAGAACTTGTGTGCTAACCAAAAACAAAACACTCCTGCTTTGTACAGGTAGACATGTTTTCGGTGGGTAGGTACATTTTTAGGGTCTGTTCCAAATTGGAAATGGTGACCGTTACCCTATTTTTGCATCAGATGGAATGTTTCTGTTTTTGGACTAAAAAGGTTTTATGAATATTGTCGGATATTTTCCACTTTAATAACTGCTAGCTAAATATAGAAAAGTATTTCCTTTGCTGTGTTTTGAGCTGGGCAGTAATGATATTGTTGAAACGTAAAGCGTATCTGTCGATCGTTTCATTTACTTACCTGCAACTGATGAAATAAAAGTGCTATAAAAAGTATATTTAACCCTGACCTAGGACAAACAAGATGTTTTCGACCAAAATGGGTCGAAAAGGCGAGCTGCAATAACAAACAGACGTTCGATTCTATAGCATTAGCGATAAGGCACTGAAAAACGATTTTTGGAATATCCAAAATCTCAAATAACTTTCAGGTGTTGAAAACTTTGAAAAAGGGTAGATGGATCTACGTAGGTAGATGGGTACGTAAGTATGGAGCGTCCGAGGGTAGAATAATAATTTGTTATTCTCGATAAGGGATTCCTTGAAACCCTGAACAGCTTTAGAGTCCCAATACTTGAAAAAGTCCCGCTTGAACCCAGGTACCCGATAGTGTCCGAGTTTAACAACGATTTATCGTACTCAAAGTATAGTTCGATTTCTTTGATACATTAGCGGGCGATGTTCTAAATATTCTTGGAGCTTTTTGTAACAGGACGGTCAATATTCTAAAATTATTTCGTTTAAAAATCATAACATTAATAAACAAAAGCTTCGCGCCAAAGCGATAATTGAATTCGTTGCTAACGTCAAAATTGATTCAATTAAATACAAAAATAGAACGGTCGTCATCCCGAGGTGAAACATTTGAGCAAACACAATTGTATCGTCTGCCGCTAGATGGCGTTGAAACGTAATATCATTACCGGCCGACAGCCGTCACTGGCGTCTTATCTCACAGTCGCTTTTGCCTTTATAATATCCGACGTCCCCGCTTCACTTACAAACAGGAGTTGAATAGTTGAATGAAAATGTATCTACTCGAAGGAAAATTTTATGATCTTTCGTTTTGTTGTAATGTCTGAAATGAAGCAAGAGTTTTTAACTCTTGGTGAGTGATTTTTGTATTCGTCTAGACAGACTATTTTTATTTTATTTACTGCTGTGACTATCTGTCAAGCTAATTGCAGGAGTATTTCGTTATTACCTTTGTCTTAGTGTAATATCTAACGAATTTCGTGACTTTCGTCAATAATGGCGCAATGTGTAACATAATGGACCACGTTTCAACTTCAACACGACCATTTTACAACAAGTACTTTATGTAAGTAGAACAAATGAAAAGCAGTGGTAAAGCTCACGAACATGCGGGTCTGCGGGTAGTGTAACTTTTTGGCGCCCAGCGTGGGACCAATTCTGTGTCTAATAGTTTCTTACATTGTGTCCGTTTATTGTTCTTCATCTAAATAAGGATAAATTTCCATAATGGTGAAGTTTTTGTATTGTTTTGTCTAGCAGAGATTACTTAAGTTTTCCTTCAGCTGTAAGTTTATTCCTATAAAGAACACTCTTACAACATTATTATTTTTCATAAACTCCCACAGTGCTCATAAAAAGAAAGATTTACTAAACCACCAGTCATTAACGCGAAAAACGAATCACAAATGTGGAAGTGCCATTACGAGCGACTAATGAAGCGTTACCTGGACCCTTTGTGACGTACAGGAACGTACCAAAGAGAATAATTTACATTTTTATGATTAACCTCACTTGGGTGATCCTGAAAGCGTTCACTCCGCCTCTTGTTTTGACGGAATTCAGAATCATGTTACATGTATTACGGAAGGTGTGGATCGTAAAAGTGTTTGTTTGCTGGGAAAGGGACTAAGATTTAAGTTGTTTTAGGACAAAATACATGCAGATAAATCTCTTACATTCGTTCGAATTTTACTTCATTTTTCAACATTTACATTGTGTAATGCATTCATGCACCGAGTAATGCAATGTTTGAGGTAGTAATGGTTTGTTGGAAATAAAACGGATATACTAAAACGAGGGAGATTCACAACAATGACTCACGAACGCTGGGATTTCCTGCAGTGTGGGTGTCTCTACAAATCATATGCAGATTCTCAATAAATAATTAGGAGTATTTATTAACCTTTTCACCGCCAAGCACTTCTATAGAAGTTCGGGATTTTCGTGCCACCAGCGCCACAACTTCTATAGAAGTTGTTCATTTTAACTATCTTATTAAAATAAATTTACTGTGATTAAAAGCTTTGTTTCATTTTATTATTTAAGATAGCACTGTCTACTACCCTGTTTTTTATTTTTCTACACAAAATAAGCCCTAGTTTGTCCTAAAATCGGCAAAAACAGAAACTCCGAATTTTGTTACTTTCCTCAGAACGCCAATCACTTCATATCAAGTTGGCCAGTGATGTGCCGTGAAAGGTTGATTTCACCATTGAAATATTTATAAATACAGAAAGTTACGAATATCGAAAACAATTTGAGGTCAATAAAATATGAACTTAGTTATCTACTTCATTACAAAGGATAGTAGATGAATTTCGGCCTTCAGGTAGATGCCGATACGTAATTATAAAGTTGTTACCAATTCTTGTCGATAGTTATTTTCCCATCTCTACAAAACAATTGGTCGTCTATGCCCCTGTGCGCCACCGAGTGCCACGAACTACTATAGAAGTTGGTCAGTGACGTCATAGGCGTGCGGCTGTCAAGGTCACTTTGGCATAGTGCAGCACAAAATCGGATTCGCGCGCACGCATCTTTCTTTCTTTCACTTGATAACAAATAGAAAAATGAGTGAAGAACTTGATTCGGACGAACTTCTTAAAATTTTGCAAGGTGTGGAATCGGACTCGGAGTATTTTGTGGAGAACATTGAACCAGAAGATAATTCTGAGGTATGTCTAACTGGATGATAATAATAATGTTTATTCATCAAAGAGTAGGAATTCAATAAGTATGTAAACGTAAGTATGTATGTGATGGGTAAACGCTACCGATACATGAGTTAAGAAAAGAACAGAAACAACACTTAAAAAACAATGCTTTGATAAGTACACGGCTACAAGCGTGATAGAATTTAAATATATACTTACTTTCCATTTCAAAAAACACTTTAAAAACAATTAAAAATTCTGCTACTTAGATACCTACGGTAAAAAACGTTGACTGAAGTTATTAAAAAAACACAGGAATAAACAAAAATAGAAGAAAGAAAGACCATAGACCCCATCCCTGATCAGAATCGAATTCAACGTGCCCTCAGTGCCAATAACTTGATATGAAGTTAAAGAATGAGATCATGAAACAAATAGAGATGTACCCCATTCCTTATAGTTCTAATTGAGTTATGTATTAGTTTCTTTGATACTCATAATTTATACTGTTTTTTCTTATTAAGGATACTGTGAAATAAAATAAAATCTGGAAATATTTAATCAGTTTTTATTTATATTCGTAAAATCAACTTTAAATCTTAACTTTACGCGTACAAATCTTATTCATCGATATGACGATATCCCCATCACTACTGTTTACTGTATATTTAGTTATACATTTATAGCTTGGCGCTCGGCGAGGCATTGCGTTTTGTGTACGTTGGCGGCGAAAAGGTTAAGAATCTGCATATGATTTGTAGACTCTGCCTTTTAAGACAAAATGGGTATAATATCTACAGAACAAATATGCCAGATTAACCCGCATAATGTGAGCTTTAAGATAGAATTTTCCATTTTACATCGGAGGATAGTAAAACAGGGTAAATAAGACCGAAACTACATTCCTTGCATTTTACTACCGGCCGTTTTTCGCCCGAATAACTTTATGAAAACTTTGAGAGAAGCCAGCCTCAGCGAGTAGGGCACACACGAAGTGAACAAATATGAAGGCATTTGAGATACGTACACTTATATGGCTGAAAGCAAGTGTAAAATGTAGTTTGCTACTCTTATATTTATGCATGACATGATGATGCGAATAAAATTATGTGATAGAGTGCAGCAATAATATATTTCGATTTATTTGTTAAAACTTAACTGGAGTTAAAAGTTAGTAGTTAACATATAAAATAATGGGTCCTAAAATGCAGGCTAACAAACGTAGCGGTTGATCAACCAAAATATGCACATTACTCAGAGTACCAATATTTCAAACTGAAATAAATAATTCAAATGTGCCTATTTAAATTCTTACAAAGACATCCAGAGAACATTAGCACCTGGTGAATCCATATTTAATGAGATCCTACGTTTTGATGTTTGTTTTATAATTTTAATAAATCTTTGGGACTATCCCCGCAGAGGACATTAACATAAATATTATAATAATTCTGGCATATATTAGGCAAGAGAATGCGTAAATGAAAAATGATGTTAGTTTGTTAACATAGTTACTTTGATTTATCGTGGGTTGAGAAAGGAAACTAATGTTTTGCATGTTGCAAAAGAAATCATAAGTGTGATTTATGCTAATGGCCAGTTAGAGAAAGTGGCGTAGTAATTTTATTGAATACAACCATGAATAAAATAACTTATATAGTACCAAATAAGGTACAGAACAAAATTTTGCAAGGCACAACTGGAATTAGAAAGCGCCTTTTATCAAATCCCCATCCTTTAACGAGAGAAGCTGAACACTGAAGTTGTTTCATAATATATCTCAAACATTGTGCGGGATATTCGAAACTGGGGCGTTTGGTTAATGGCTTTTTAAGTGAGGCGGGGCAGGTTGCCTGTGACCTTGACGCCCACAGAACAATTTCGCGCGTACCCCGATGACTTAGTTGTTTTCTGCATTATTAAACTGCTTCTGTTTTGGGGTTAGTGTCCTGCCTGATGTTACGTACGTCTTTATTGCATTTATATGGTTTTGATCCATATCAGGGTTATTTAATTTCATGTTTGAAAGAAAATTATCTTCCTTGCTATATTGCACGTATAATTTTCCAGCTGTGTAATTCTATAGACATAAAATAGGAAGTAATTAGTTGAGAACCTCTCAAAAGACTCGACGTTTATAATGAACCTTTGGCTGTTTCCTAGAAATTTCGAAATAACATGAACCTCATTACACTCTCAGCAACAGAGGAACGGGTTGTCAAATAAAACTTAACTGCATAGAAACATGTAAAGAAGATGCGGGTACGTTGTTCATACGACACGACGTTTCGTTAGGTATTTCATGTTGAACATGAGTATAAGAAATCTGGATGGGTTACGACAATCAAACGAGCAGATTATAGTTACTGTTGTTTATTTCACAAGGAAGTGCCTTAAAAAATACAAAACACGTGCTTTTATACTATTTTCTATATAAAAACTGGTGTGGTGTTCCGATCATCTTCCGGAAATACAGCTTTAAATTTATATTTACCAACTTTGCAACTGTGACTGTGACTTCCGTTGAGAAAAGATAAGATATTAAATCAGTTGCCACTGTTGCCATAAAAATAAAATAATCATGGACAACCTCTACAAAATCGACTATTCAACAATATTTAGTAACATTAACATTATTAAATAAAGCCAACATGAGGTTTGTCTTTGAAGTTATTATTCGTATTAGAAGTAATTTTTCGAGTATCGTATTCAATTGTGGAAATTATTTTTAAGCAATTAGTTACCCTAAGGACTCAGTATAACTACTCAATTTATTGACGACTTTGTCTCTTCACGTATACAGAAACGAGGAAACGACAGTAATCAAAACACTGGCAATACTAGTTCATACGAATATATTGTCTTTTATCACAAATTTGATGTCACTAACTGCAACAGACTGCTTGGAATATTTCGTCAGAATAGTAGTGACTATCCTTGACTAGTTTGAGTTTTTTTGACGTTTTATGTAATTGGAAAGTTTTATTTTTAATTTCGGTGACAGAATCTATAATAGCTTCAAAATATTCCTTTGTCAAAGTATTTATTGCAGTGAGATCATTTATTGTTGTATCGATGTCTCCACATGGCGTTTTCACTCATTGTCGCGTTATTATAAATTCTATAAATTCTTTTTTTTACATTAAAAAGGGCTGCTTTGTATTCTTTATGCTTACTATGCTTTGTCTCGACTAGACATCCCGTAAAGGTCTAGTTCCTTCCTTTGCAGTCTTGCATGAGAACTAGCACGTTAAATGAGGTTATTTTTACCTTCACAACTACCACCACATCCACCCATTAGTTCATTATATCTACGCAAACAATTTAACACTAATTAGAAAGCTTACCCTCAATTTCGTGCAAATGATATCACAATACCCCTTTGTTCTAATTAAAATGACTCGCTCTGAAGTTGCTCTCCTCCAAATTGCGTATGTTTTTTATAATTATAATTATATTATGTAGGGAACGCCGATGTGTTTGCTTGTTATAATATTATGATTCTCTTTTTCAGGTAAGTTGGATGAGCTTTTGCAGAGTAGAGGCTTTCGTGAGTACCTTGACTTTGTTATAGGGTTTTTTTTCATCATCATCATATCACCCGCAAGACGTCCACAGCTGGACATACTCCCCAAAGGGTTGCCACAATCGCCACGCTTTGCTTTGGCGATCGCAGTGTAGCTGTTACAATGCACAGAGAATGCTGCTGCCCATTCTCTGGTGATTCCCTCAGTCGCGTCGCCTCTTACAACACCCACGGGAAGAGATGGGATGGTGCTATTCTTTTACGTCCGACACCATACAGAACCGAATACCACCATACAGATTTTTTTATTGAAATTAATAAATGTTGCCCATTTTTTTATGGTATAAGCGTCGCAACCAACTAGCTTAAACAGTCGTTTCATTAAAAGCCTAGCCCTTTCATTGAACTGCGCCTTTAATCAGTGACATAAGTGGCATGAGCAAGTCATTAAACGATACTACACCAAAGATGTCACTTAGGTCGCTGAAAAATCGGCGCAGTTAAATGAAAAGGCTAGGCAACTTAAACGGCTGATTCAGCTATTTGGTTGTGACATAAATACTAAAAGCGTAAGATCGCGGTCCTCATACGAATCGATTCGATCCAAATAACGTCTGGACTGGAGTTTGTTCCGGTGTTTTTTCTCAGAGTTGGATTGAATACCAAGCCTCATTATTTTTTTTAATTACACCCGTGATGCGTAAGTGTTCGTTCAAATCAATTGACAGAAATTACTCAGTATTTTACTGACCAGTGTCCGTTTACGAAAATCATCTTTGGATAATCGCGACATCAATCTACCATTACCTACGATTAACCACTAAATGCCAATACTTGTAATCTTCATTGTAACATCTCTATTTAAAATACATGGTCTTCAAACTACAATACATTTAACTCACTACTCCGATAAACTAAACACGCATGATAGTGAAATAATTATAGCGCCTCTCATTATTTCAACACTTATTTGATAGTTGTTCTGTTGTGAGTAATTAAAGCAAGGTTAATTAGAGGTTCTGTGTTTAATAACCTTTATTGTGTTGACTTACACTGCTATTCACATTGAGTTATAGTCCTAAAATGACTAACACATGAATGTTTAAAATCCTTTAGGGTACTATTGTAATAAATATTTAAATGTAACAATATAAAAATCGTTTTAAATTGACCATTTTGGGCCATATAGGAAAGGAAATATAGAAATAGAAACCACTTTTCAATTAAGACACACATAATTGCAACTTAAACAGAGTTAGATAGAAGAATATAACAGGACACGGTTAACATAATCGCTCTAAGCGTGCCCATGGACTCCCTCGGTTGCACACCAAAGTAGGCCCCTGCAAACACAACTTGGCGAAATGGGTTTTATAGACAAAGGAATACCCAATGTGAGTATGTTGATGTGATAATATGAGGCAATCGTTGGAGTCGGTCACAATGGGTCTCATCAGAAGGCTTAAAGTCACCCAAAGGGCAATGGAGAGGGCAATGCTCGGAATTTCCTTGCGTGATGGAATCAGGAATGATGATATCCGCAAGAGAACCAAGGTTACCGACAAAACGCAAACTGAAGTGGCAGTGGGCAGGACACATTGCTCGCAGAACAGATGGTCGATGGGGCCGAAAAGTTCTAGAGTGGCGACCGCGTACTGGAAGACGTAGCGTTGGAAGGCCTCCCAATGAGGTGGATCGATGACCTGGTGAGGGTCCTGGGTAGCCGATTGCTGCGAGACGCACAGCACCGGTTGTTGTAGCGATACGCGCGGGGAGGCCTATGTCCAGCTGTGGACGTCTTTCGGCTGATATTATGATGATGACGTTGGAACCTCCACTTGAGCATATGCTCATATACCTGCACTTTGGGGGATTTAATGACTGCCACCGATGCCACGATTTTAGATTTGTCTGGATTGAAACTATTTAAGGAGTTAACCATTGACTCGAAAGGAAGAAGTCTACAAACTTCAGAGCACAGACTTGGCATTATGGCGGCTTTTCAGAATGAAATAAAAACATCTCTAATATCGTTCCAATTTCATGACACACAAACAAATTGGGTAACAATGACCCGATTCTCGTTATCATAAATTACCTACTACAGCTGTCACCATGTCGTTCCGTGATGTAACCAATAATTGCTTCAATTACATTGTCATTGACGAATCTTTTATTTTGACAATAATACAAGATGCTTTAAATTGAGAGGCCAAACGATTTATTCAAGGTCCTTCACAATTTAATGATTGGCAATTCCGCTCATGGCCCGTCATGGCCCATCTGTACCGTTTGACACATGTCAAAACTGACACTAAACACGACGCCTGAGTGACGTCACAATCATAGCCGATATTAAGGCAATCTTTCATCCTATTACTCACACGTCACCTCGGGAAAAAAGTATTCTGATATATTTTTTAACTCAGCAGAAAATACGTGCAAACCTAAAATGGACTGTGACCCCAATACATACGGCATAAAATCCTTTCATTGCTCAACAAGTCATTAACGAACCCTTGATTAGTCAGTGAAAGTTCGTCCTTGCCTGTTTTGTGCTTTTGTAAGCTTGATAATTAGGTGCTGCTGATGTATTTTGAGGCTTAGTTTCTTGCGTTTTGGGTTGAAAATCGAGTGGCTTAGGTTAAATGTGCTGTTGGTCTGTTCAGGTGAAATCTCAGCGAAAATTTAATGTAACGGCAGAGTTTCGAATAGGACGTGATCTTTTACGGCTTGAATGGACTTTTGTAAATAGCTGGACGTATAATCAGCGCCATAAACGTGTTAGTGACTGTACCTTTTTGTTGGAGAAACTAATTAGATTGAGGTTTTGTTACTTAACGTTTAATTTTCATTTGGGACCGTTTTCTGAGGCTCATTTCATCTTTGAACGAACCTGCGTTGACATAAATGAATACAGCACAAGTATACAGTGCTTTAAATAGGGTACGAATAGAGTAGATAGCTTTCGGCAGTAGATTATGACTAAACTGTAGATAAATGGTTGTTTACTATCGGAATCAGTATACATTGCGGTCAACACTGCCTTCAGTGTCATAGAATTAACATAACCTAAGTAAACATAAGAAGATCGTCAGCAATAGTGCGAGACTTGATCCTATGGTCAGGAGGCCTCTTCTTCTCGTATTTAAAAAACGTTTAAATTCAAGTCGCAATATCATCAGAGTGACAGTAAATGTCAAAAATTAGTTAAAATGAAGGGGTTACGCTTCCACCAGATATGTGCGAAGATGTGTAGCAAGGGATTTGTTTGTTAAGAACCAATAGAATGGCTTGCGTTGAGCGAGGTTAGGTAAAAACAAACACATCCCTCGCTACACATCCTCGCACATATCTGTCGGAAACGCAGCCTTATTGACAGTTTGCGTGGACGATGCGAATGCGAACACTCCTTTATTTTTTTAAGATAGAATATCCCTCTGAAGTCTTTTGCAGTCAGCCATTACAATGCACTCATTAGCTGCGTCAGATGTCAGTTGTCACACATGTGACGTGTGATGCAGATGATATTTGTTTACGTTGATATGTTGGAAACAGTTGAAGGTAAAAACCTAAAGTGTTATTCTTACAGAAAGCCATCGCTTTCTTTTAGGACAGCGATTCCCAACCTTTTTTGACCCGGCACCACTATGATTTCTTTTCAGAGCTGTTCTTTGAAACCAAACGTAACGATCATTGATAAAAACTTAGCATCAGTATTCATCAATGTTATTTTTGAGGCGAAAATAATAAAATTTTAAATCTTTCGCGGACCATATTTTGGCCCTTGCGGACCACAGGTTAGGAACCACTGTTTTAGGACGACACCCACTTTCCACGGGTCATTCCAGCAGCAAACTGCTCGATTATGCTTTGTGCCGTTAAGTTTTGAGTGATAAATAATCAAAATATTCTTTACACCTGTGCAAGTTCTGAGTGACATAGTCAAAACATTCACGGGCCGTCACTTCCGAAGTGTAAACTTGATTTGTATGGAAAGTGTCTCAATGCTTTGTGGTCTAAGCTGACTATAAGAGTGGTTCTGCACTGCATCCGAGCCAAATTAGAGTGCCTAGTATCCGAATCTGAATTCGGACGAATTCCTCCTACAATCAGTCGTTACTACGGTTACTTCGAACCGACACAGTAAACACAGGCTCTAAAGTGACATTCTGTCAGCATAAGTGTGGCGAAGGCAAATGTCAAAACATTTTTTTTATTTTTTTTTTATTTGAGATGAGTGTTCTTGACTCTAGTCTAGGTCATAGATGTCAGAGACAAAGTCGATGATGGAGCGAGCTTACCCAAACATCAAACGCTGTCGAAATGTCACGTGATCATTCCATTACATTTTGTAATTTCGACAATCGCCATCACGAATAAAATAGGAGACAGTCGTCGTAGAGATAACCATAGAGCCAATAAGATTTTACCAATAGAGACGTCATACTCATTACAAAGGAATAAAAACATGGCGTAATTCTACAACCTCTAGCGTCGTTCGAATTTCGAACGGATAACACTGCGCTTTTGTTTCGTACTCTCATTACTTGTCTCTTTCGTGGAGGCGGCAGCGACAACAGCGCGGCGAAGATATTTGAGTAAAATAAAATTTATGATTTTCCACTTTAAACATATTAAACAGTACTTACAAATGAAAAGACACATCCTATTTGCCTTATGGAACCTTCTACGTACGTTCGAATCGCGGTACCTTGTCATTTGTATTGTCGCGCAGACCTCGATAAAACGTATCTACGTATATGCATCATTGCATAGAGCCCCGTGATCTGAAGTGCATGCAGCCATGCGATGCGATCAGTTCTGCGTCAGCTGTGTATTGACGCATCTGACTGGTGATGCAGATGACTGTGTTTACCTTTGCAAATCTGTTGATGTTCAAGATTATGTGGGATTATCTATATTGTTGTTGTTAGTTGAAATACTAGGTTTGCCTGTGGATTAGCTTGCGTAGACAAATACATAGTAAAAAATGTTTTCGAAATTACAAAAAACATAGACATTTCTGCCTAAGAAAACATAGCCAGAGCTATGTATGTATGTATGTATGTCTATGTAAAAAAAACTTCAGTTAATCATTCGGAAATGTGTTTCTATAGTTATAAATACCACAAACTGTAAAATATTTGGTCTTGTCACATAGGATGGTTGTGGTAATCACTAAGTTATTTGTGTTACTATTGTAATAAGAAACAATTGAAAATAAAACAACTTATTATGCAAAAGAACAATAAAAAAATAGAAGAAAATATTTCCTTGCTCATCATGCTAATGTTTTTTTTTCCATGCCTTACCTTCACAAAGACTGCATTCAATTTATCTTCCATTCTTCTTATAGAAAGAATGATAAAATAGAAGAAAATGCCGTCATAATGAAGTCTTTAAATCCACAGAGTAAATAATAAACAGAGCGTACGTCAACATGAAAGACAGTAATGCAGTAGACCAATAAATACTAAATTATATCTACTTACTTATTTTATGCATTGTCCTTTGGTCAAATGTTTGTTTTTAAACGGTTTTATTTGGCTTGCCCTGTTTGTTTATTTATTTGTTTGGGTCAAATCTAGTAATTGAAATTTGACCCGCTTCCTGTTGACGGCTTGATCTGAAATTTAGTACGCACCTTTAGTTCTGATAACAATATAATTTAATACATTTGGTATCATTGTAAATCCAAGATGGCCGCCGCTACAAAATGGTGGATTACATATATTTTATCACTACGTTCATCTCGAGTTCTTTATGAAAATAAAATCCAACGTTAGCCTTAATACCACTCGTCCAACATATGGATCGAAAAAGTTATTGACAAAAAAATACAACCGTACAATAGTGATTTTTATTTGGAAGTCGGTTGTATTTTTTGCCAAAAAGTTTTTTTTAAGTTTAAATGTTATGATTGTATTAGTAGTGATATGAAAGAAAAGGGAGTTAGTTATAGCGTGGCGGCTGAGAGGACAGAATGGAAGAAAAAAACGTGTTGCGCCGACCCCAAGTAACATGGGATAAGGGCAGGAAGAAGATCTACATACTTGTGTTCAAATGAGTTGAAACGCATTAATTATTTCGGGCCCGACATAGAAAATAATAACCGTACATTTAATTGACCTACGTAGCAAACCGAGGTGCAGGGCAATTATTTTTTTAGTCTGTGACGCGAGCTTTATGAGTTATTGTGTGACCACTTCCTTCCTTCTGGTGTCGTGAATAGAGAAAATAGTAACAATTACTAATTTGAAAATGTTTCTGTTTCTAATAATACCTGCTCTTCGAATCGAGTCTGCTTAATTCTCATCAAGGGTATTCGATACAGTCCGCTGACAAACAGGCGGACAGCGGAGGCTTAGTAGTTAGGGTTCCTTCGGTTATCTTACGGGTATGGACCTTAAAAAAAATTGTAAGTGTAAGCACACCGAACTATCCTTCGCGAATTTTCCGTGCATGTGTCGCTAGATTAAAACGTCCCTATCTCCTTGCCCTGATTAAAGTGTAAGGCAACTAAATTAGATCAGACGTGCTGCACCTGCCGTAAGTTTGATCAAGCAGGCCCGCACCTGTGCTAGTTAGATTACTGCAGCTATCAAGTTAACACGCTCCCATCTGCTTGGCACACAGATCTCATTTCCTGCAAACTTGGTGTATGTGAAACAAGTTTGGCTGCAATACGAAGTAGGTGCGCGATCGCGTGACGGGAATGAAGCGGGGATGGCGGGATTCGGTTTTGTTTGTCTATGGTTTTGGTGTCGACAAGCTAACTTTTGGGAAGTCGGCTTCTAGAACGTCAATTTTCTAATTTTAAAACGTTAAGTTCGAGTGCAATCTCATCTCATCGACAACCAATCTCAAAAAACTTGTCAAAATATTGAGATATTCGAGGTGATTTTGACAGATTGAGACTGAGTTAAAATGCGGTCAAAGATATTCCGAATTTTGGATTGCGAGTAGGTAGGATTGATAAAAAAGTTGGGAGTCTCATTGAGATCAGCTGCTAGAATTCGCCCTCTGGGATGGAAATTAAAAAATATTAAAAACAAGAATGTCTGTACCATTATCAAACAAACTATATTTATTCTGGATAACAAGATTCCAATAAAAAGTAGAATTCCTTTTAAATAAATCGGACGTATAACCGAGCGTCAAATCCAACCAAGTTTTATTATTGAATTCCCGATCCAATCCAGTTCTTAATAATTGAACGCGATAGTATTAGATTTGAAGGATTCGATGCAAGCACAATATCTTCAGGTTTGGAATTTCATCCAGGGATTAAGTTCTCCAATAATTGTGGCGGAAAGCTCATAAGCTTCGAATTGAGAAAATCTTTTATTTATTATTTGATATATTATTTATTATTTGATATATTATTTATTATTTGATATATTATTTATTATTTGATATATTATTTGATATATTATACTTTACTAGGTTTTGCCCGCGACCTCGTATGCGTATATCCCGTCTTTTCCCGTTTCCGCAGGAATTTTGGGAAATCCTCTCTTAGTGCTTCCCTACACTCCCCAAAGAAGGATTTTTTTATTATTTTTTTAATTGAGATTAGTTTGCTCTTGACTCTAGTCTAGGTCATAGATGACTGAGACAAAGTCGACGATGGCGCGAGCTTACCCAGAAGAAGCCTGTTCACTCTAATTTTGAAGAGATTAGGGTTGTATGCGTTCGGAAACACAGACACAGGCAGAGAGTTCCACTCCTTTCCTGTGCGCATTATAAAAGACGTTTG
The DNA here is from genome assembly GCA_002192655.3 of Mamestra configurata. Taxonomy (NCBI): domain Eukaryota; kingdom Metazoa; phylum Arthropoda; class Insecta; order Lepidoptera; family Noctuidae; genus Mamestra; species Mamestra configurata. The sequence continues at coordinate 108,235 of NDFZ01004767.1, forward strand.
GAAACGTTGAGGTTCCTTCAAAATTTCCGATTTCCACGATCAGTTTCGGCTGTGCGTTGTCTGTCAGTCACTCAGTAACGGAAGAATTTTATATTTAAATTGATATTGATTGTTCACCTTATAAAAAGCACAGGACAAACATTAATAACTTTGTAGTAACTGATAAATAGATGCATCGTTTTCCAATATAATACGAATTCAGTTACGCAACGAATTTAACTGACTGGTAAATTTGTTTTTCTGCTAGGACCATTGATTGAATTGTGTATGACATTTAAAAAAAATGTAAGGTAAAGAAAGATTACCTTGCCGTTAAACAAGTGAGCCATCACTCCTTTGGCCATTAATATCTTTCCTCCATAATTATTTTTAGCTATAACTCCGGCAAAGTCTTACTCCTGTCGTCAGCTCCTCATATCTAGCAACTGAGGGCCAGTTTCTGAATAGGGTATTCTACTGAAAAAATCGAATTATTCCGTCAGATAGATTTCCAAAAAATATTGGACACGTATTATTTCTTTTTTCACGTAAACAAAAAATGACAAAGATACAGTGCGTTGAAAACTCGCGTGACGTCACTGCGATAGTACAATTTTTATTAGCGACGTGACGTCACCAGCCCCCTCTCTTGAACTTTGACGCTCGTTATCTTTATAATTTCAATAATGGAATATTGGAAAATCTAACGGACGGACTAAATGGAATTATATTTTTTCTGCCTAGTAGAATGGGTATTCTACTAGGCAGAAAAAATTAATTCCATTTAGTATTTGGAGTTAAGAACTTGTCAAAAAAATCGTGTAAATTTTGGTCAAATTAAAGTAGGGTTTATTTTAATTTGACCAAAATTTGTCAGGTTTTCAAGTTAGAGTAGAGTGACAGAGACTCAAAGTGTTGACAGATACTAAACTTCAAATTCTAAGTAAGGTAAGAAGGGGTAAGAATACAAGCTATTATCTTTACTCAAGTATCTCTACTTTGAAAGAAAACAAAGCCAAGCTAAGACCATTTCTTTCTCCAATTCCACGGTTCATAATGTAAGATTTAATTCGGAATCACGTCTCTTTAGTTATTCGCCGCGTTTGCGACTTACAGGATTTTACCGGATACAACTTTTAATTAGTGGAATCTCCTGAGATTGAAAAGCTAATGAGGTTCAGTACTTCTACTGGGGTTGTTTAATAAAATATTATTACTTGTTATTTTGTGCTGAACTTGAGTTTGTTTGGTTCCATTTTCCTAATGCGGTCAGTGCAGGATCGGTGCTTGTAGCGATACTCCATATTTGTTAGTCCATGTTTGTTTGTCTTTATTTTAATTAATTATTCTTTTTTTTTACTCACGGGAAGGCTAGCAGAATAAGCATGAACTCACACACGTCAGCATCAACTTGTATTTCATCAATGTGTTGCTACTGTGTAGAAGCTGGACTTCAACTTAACTACCTACTTAATATTCAGAAGTATCGGTTAAATGAATGATTCTCTTAACCCTTGAGGCAGGATTTTGGGAAATTCTTTCAAAAGTTCATCATATTTTGTCGATGGGAAATCCAATCGGCTTGTACTTAATAATACATCTACCACACTACAATCAGTATCCTTCAGAAAGTTTTAGCGACAATTCAGTTGAAATCTTAAGAAGTATAACCACACAGTTGTAGTTTCGGATATGAAATGCACCAGAATGTGTCGCATTGGAATCGGATTTCTTTAAAATGTTATTAGATATCACTGGGATCTGGATTTGGTGCGGTGGAAAGGCAATTGTGTAGGATAACGTACGGATAGAATGTATTTGTCACCGGAAAATAGCAAACTCCGTAAGATTATAAAATAACTTGAGAGATTGTAAACTCTCGATAAATTGTCAATTGAACAACTGGAATACTATTTTACGCATCAAAATTTGATAGTCTATAATCTCACGAAGTCATTCCGAGAAATATTGGACCTGACATAAAATGGCGACCAATCAGAGCACAAGTCTACAATTTATACGTTTTCGTGTGAAAGTAAACCTGGAAACAAGGCTCTTATTAGTCTGTTCAGATATGAGCTCACACCAACAAATCACACCAAAACAGATAACTTGTAGACCAGAGTGCTGATTGGTCGCCAGTTTATGCCAGTCCACAATTTCTCTAACCGACACGGATATATTATAGACTATCAAAGTTTGGTTCGTAAAAAAGTATTCCAAATGTTCAGTTGACAATTTATCGAAAGTTAACAATCTTTCAAGTTATTTTATAATCTTACGAAGTTTGCCATTTTCCGGTGACATAGTAAAAGTATATTAAAGCTAACCGTCTTTGGGAAGACAGCCTTGAAAGGTATTGTTTTTCTAGTTTTCGAGGTTTTATTGAAGCTGTAATCACGTCGCTTGGGATTGGAAAGGCTGTCGAGCTGTCTGATATCTGTAACCTTTCACAGTCTGCTGCCGAATCGAAGAATTATATTGGTAGACAATCGTATTATGTGCAATATTTATTTTCATTGTTCAAAACAGACATACTTAATAAAAAAAAAAAAACGAATAATGACGGAGTTGTGAGCGGTGAAAATCCACGCGATTAGCATAGATAGCACAAATTGTGTGTGTTCTCACTCGCAAGGCACTCCAAGTTCCCGGCCACCGTAGGCGCGGGCCTACGGACGGCGAGCATTGGGTGGCTCGCCCGGGTCAGGGCCCTGCCAGGGTTGCGGAATTTGTTCGAAAGAGTCACCGCGGCCCTGGAACGCAAAGGGCTTTAGAAGGAACACGGATGGGTTTTAGTCAGTAAGAGTCTGACACGCCCTTCCGCTCCACCCAGAGCGGAAGAAGTCATTTGATGATTTCAAATCCTTAAAAAAAAAAAAAAAACGGCACTCCAAGTTCGTTTAGCGCCATCTAGTACAAACGACATTTTGCCTGACAAGGACAGATAAAAAAAAAGCTTCAAAGGCATGTAACTTTTCTAATTTTCTACCAATTTTTTTCAATAATCGTATGATTTTAGTAACGTCTTTCAAATAAGTATTAGTTCAGGTAGATTTTGATAGTATTCAAATACCGTATTGTTAGATGTGCTCAACAGAAAACTCAGGACAATGATTAGCCAATATATAGGTACTCTACATGTAAACTTTGTACGCTTGTCATTGTCAGCTGGTATGAAAGAAGAAAAACCGTATACATAGCCTTATCGAAAACTCCTCTATTCATTGGAAGTATCCTGAAAGCATATAAGTTAATGTCATAGTAGTTTGGCAGATACTTAAGGCGAAAACTTGAGAATCACGCGTCTTTTACCGGAAAGATCATATCCAAAAGTGAAGTCCGCCATTTCGGGACACATTTTCGCCAAGATTTATTTGCTATTTCCCCGTTAAGCTGCAAATAAACATAAAAGTTTGCCCTTTTACCGTGTCATGGAGGTTCTGGGGAAAGATATCGTCTATAAACACGTTGGTGAAACTGTCCTTCCGCATACGTAAGTAAATTAGTAAAGAAACAAAAAGATGAGAAAAAATATTTAGTAAGCACAAATTTAAGGCTCACAACACTATTTACACAACAATAATAAAAAAAAACAAAATGGTGAAAAAAACAAACAATAAAATCATTCTATTTTTAAATCGTCAAAAAGAGTACGGCTCGCGGCTGTACCAAATAGCCCCAGTTCAGCATATGCCTATGCTAGACAATTTAGTGCCTGGCGCTGGTTCTCATCTGAACCTTAAATACAGAAGAGAAGGAGAAAAGTATTTCAAAGTCCTCTGTTTAAACCCACCCATGCACGTGCTTTCTTTAACGTACGATTGAACTTTGAACAAGAAAAACAAAATACATTTTCTTCTATTTTACATAACAATATTCTACAGAGTTTGTTTATCATTCATATTAAAACTTTGTCTTCATCTAAAATAGAAGCTATTCATTTTATTTAAACTTCAGAACTCTATGCTAACGACTTAAAGCAAATTTGCTCTTTTAAATTGTTTGTATGCATATGCTAATTTGAGTGTTAGCGTGGGATGCTTTGCAGCTGCGACATTTTTCTCTTTAAATTCAAGCTGAATTGTGTAAAAATAAGTTAGATTTTTGGAAACGTTTCAGCTCTGCATTAATGCCTTAACTGACGATTCAGTGTTAATGGTGAGTTGTGCTATAAATCGATTTTTACATGAGTCATCTTTTTTACTTTGGGAAATGCGTAGCAGATTGATTTTGATCTTACAGTTAATATCCTGTTACAAAAACATATTTACGTGATTTAAATCACGATAATATTTTTTGCTCTGTTCTTCAAGCTGGTGAAATGTCAAATTTCATATCTAAGAGCTGATTTGTTATGATATATTACAAACGCGACCTTCATACAAATCAGAATGAATTCATACATTCCAACCACGTATTATTGTATTTATACAGTATATTATATGCCAGTCCTTTTGTGTCCCAGACACAAACATAATATTAAGAATACATTTCGTACAGATGTAAGTTATACGTAGAACATTTTGAATGTAAACGTTAGAAATACATAGCTACCAATGTTGGTTCTCTTGCTGCTAGGTTTTAGGATAGAGAGGAGTTTAAATTACTTTCGTATTGAGCCAAAATAAAATTGTTAATATCATTTTCTTCTTAGATATAGGTAATCAATCAGAATGCTGGTCTTATTAAAGTTACACTTTATTTAATAGACTGTTCAGTGGTAAATATAGCTTTATTAATTAATTAATTAAATTGGGATTGGGATGTATCCTTAATTTCAGACATCTAGGGCCCATAAAATAAAATTATATACATAACATAAAACGTTTGACCACTGTCTCACCTGATGGTAACCGATGATGTGGTGGTGTGAACTATTACTACGTCTCCTTGCTTCTTCTTACTTATTATTTTTTATTCAATTGCTTATTGGTTAATACCCCATACATTATTGCCCATATCAAAAATCAAAAGTCATTTATTCAAATTGGGCTGAGTGCCAGCACTTTTTGAACGTCAAAGTTCTACATAAAGACAGTCCCCTAAAACGCCCGCCCGTTTTCTAACGTAACTTCCTAGTGTTTCAGCTTATATGCCTTTATGTGTCGAGTATATCTCGTGCTGAAGAAAAATAATTAGATCTAATTTCGTCCTAGTTTAGATTTCCGGGTCGGGTACTTAGTGTTTTTGAGTTTTTCCATTCGGAATTTGAAACCTTTTTTTTTTTTTTTAAGGATGGGAAATCATCAGATGACTTGGGCGTGTCAGACTTTTACTGACTAAAACCCATCTGTGTTCCTTCTAAAGCCCTTTGCGTTCCAGGGCCGCGGTAACTCTTTCGAACAAATTCCGCAACCCTGGCAGGCTCTAGCCCTAGCGGGCCCCGTCTTCTCTGCTGACACCTCCTTGAGGCGCGCGTGAAACATAACGCGCCATCGACCCGGGTCTGGCGGTGATCTGACAGCGAGCCACCCAACGCTCGCCGTCCGCAGGCCCGCGCCTACGGTGGCCGGGGATCGCCCTGCGACTGCCGACGCCCGGGGCGTCTTCTCCTGTAGCCTGCGAAATCTGCATTTATCTAGTAACCTACTATAGGGAGACATGATGACATGATTTGAAAAATTTTGATATAGATATAAATAGGACCCTAAACATGGTTATGGGATATCTTTTTTTTGCGAAAATCCATATTAACGCGAGCGAAGTCGCGGGCAGAAGCTATTGTAATAAGAATAATAAACAAGATTCCAATGAATCACTTGCCATCAATAGAAAAAGGTTTCATTCGAAACCCGTTACATCATAAACTTGAGGAATGATTGAAAGCATTTCTTTCTATTGTTTATTGAGTATTGTTACGACTTGTTTAATATCGGTTTATAGCACTCAATGAATAAATTGAAGTGCTCGTGGATGAGGAATAACAGCACACGCCGCGATCTTCAAGGTGAAGATGGTTAATTTTTTAAAAGGATAGGAAATCACCAAATGATTTCTTCCTCTCTGGGCGGGGCGGAAAGGAGTGTCAGACTCTAACTGATTAAAACCCATCCAACATCTTCATCCTTCTAATGTCCTTTGCATTCCAGGGCTGCGGTGACTCTTCGAACAATTTCCGCAACCCTGGTAGGTCGGTTTTCTATCGGTTGCATTTTGGGGGAGTGTGCGCTTGAATTGCATAGTTTAATTCCGCCAAGCCTGTTCTATCATCGGACTACGAGACGAACGACGGTGCGCCACCGGTACATGGTGGACATCCCACCCACGCGCACAACACGTTTTGGGAACACATTCATTGTGCGTACAGCTAAGGAGTGGAATTCAGAGTCTGTGTTTCCCGAACGCTAAAACGTGGGAGTCTTTCTTTAAGTCAAGAGTGAATAGGTTACTTCTTGGCAAGCGCGTTCCATCTTCGACCACATCATCGTTTACCATCAGGTGAGAAAGTGGTCAAAGGCGTGCCTATCAATAGTAAAAAAGTCAGTCAAGTGAAGGTCAGATGGGCAGTCGCTCCACCTACAATACTGGTATTCAGCTGCATCCTCACATAACGTTTTGTGAATGTGAGGACCATGTATATCGCAATATTAGGGGTTCATTTCATTTCATGTTAGTCTGGCAGTATGAGTTCTTTATGCGGCCTACCCAAATGTCCTTACTTAGGTATTGCTCGTCAAATCGTTGACCTCCTTAAAGTTCTATGTTTGAGCTACACGATAACTGACAAATGCTTGTACTGTCTGGACAGGTCCACTCAAATCTGTATGGTACTTTTCTCAAAATACCACTTCAGACATTAACCTACATGGTTCTTATATGATTTGACCATTACGATTGTATGAACTTTAAAAGATACTTTGACCTCTAAGTTTGTTTCGGTGTTTCTTCTCAGGGTAGTCAGGTAGGAAACACCGGCCTCATCTAGTTTAAAATTACCCGAAAGGTTGACAGTGGTTGGTTAAAAGTGTTATGTTTAATCAACTTACAAAATAAATATCATTTATTCAGTTAGACTGGAAGACGACCCCAACATAGTTGGGAAGAGGTTATGCAGATTGGTTTTGATCACATTGAGCACTTGGTAAATAAAGCTAGTGGGATAATTTATTACGGTAGTAAGGATGGAGGAAGTGAAGCTGAGAATGTGCTGAAGTGGAAAGGGGGTGTCAAGATAAAGATTTTATGTGCGGATCTAGTTGAAATTGGAGCGCATTTTCGCTAGGATCGCCATAAAAAGAATAATTGAATACAGAACTTATGGTCGACGCCAGATACATTTGTAATAGCGGTCATTGACCCACCTACGTTTATTGACATTCATATTTTTTTTAATGGAAATAAAGTTAAAGTTGTCCTTAATCGATGTCTATAGTGATCCTTTATATTGTCTAGTACTGAAAAAACTAATTGGTAGTTATAGAAAGTTCGAAACGGCTGGTTGGCACTTCCCGTGACCCAAGAGCTGGGGTTTACTTTGGCAAGCATTGCCATCCAACGTGGCAATGCCGCCAGTCTCTTGGGCACATTACCAACTGACAGCGTTGAGGACGAAGTTTTTGATGCTATATTTTAGTTTGTTGTATTTTAGTTGATTTGTTAATATAAGTTATTATTGTTAATAAGTTTTTTCGATTAATATATATTTTATGATTTTTTCTTCAGGCTTCAGGTTTATTAGGGAAAGAAATTAGTATAGCAAACCTATCTGGCGCCCACCGTACTTACTACATAGTATGGCGAAATGGAAAATATAAACAGTAGAAAGCTGACAATACATCTAGGCAATTATATCACTGTTTTAGTTTTCGAAAAGTGATATTAATATCCAAGATCAACAGTTTATTCTGCTCTTTTAATAATGAATTTGCCGATGCACAAGTTCACTTTAAAACTCATGTTCCTTTTGCAGGATCCCCGAGTCTCGACTCGGTAACCGAATTAGTATAGATTGCTTATTGCTCATAGTTAGCTGTTAACTTTCAGGAATCGTTTCATCCTATCCGGTTTACTACTCAATAAAGAAGTCACTTTATGGCACTTGAATCTCTTTGACAGGAGTTTTAATGCTCAACATTTTAGTTTCGGTTCCGAATGAAGCCAGACATGATGGCAGCGTTAAGCTTATCTTAATCAATCAAAGTCAAAACGTTTATTCCAATTAGGCCATTAAAATGCACTTTTAAACGTCAACATTTCAGTTAAAAGAATATGTATAAAAATAAAGTGACTCTACTGTCCATTCGGAAAGGTAGATTCTTATGGAGAAGAACGGACAAGAAACTCCATAGTTACTCTTTTCAAATAAAAGTTTTACAATAAATGGCACTCACATATTTACAAATATTGCAAGCAATTGATATTACAGTGTGTTATTTAATACTTACAAAAATAAAATTCAAACAAAAAAAAAAATACACAAAAAAGTACATCGATATAATTAAATACATTATGCCAACCAGTTTGATTTACTCAACACTCTTGATTGTCTTATGGAGCAGGACCAGCATCAATCAATCAAAATATTTATTTGCAGAATATGGTATAGTATGGTGTTACATTAAAGTTTCAGCATATCCTGTCATAACATGGCGTGCAAATGTATTCACAATAATCGACGTCAATTAATTTAACTTATAAATTGCAGACTCTATTGACATGTCTTTACATTTTTTAAACATTGTCAGCGGTATGTCTTGAAAACTATTTGGTAAGATATCGCTTATATACAGAGCAAGACAAATCTTTCCTTAAATAAATTAAGCGTGTAGCAGTTAAATCATAGAATTTGACGACTCGTGACAATTCTACCAATTCAATTCAATTCTATGGTCGTGTCAGCCGCAACTTGTGCTCAGCGCATTTGCGTGGCCACGATTTATAATCTCATCTCAATAATCGCTGTCTGCACGTGCTCTGTGATTGTCGTTCTATTTCTGTCAGTCGTTTGAAGAGACAGACATTGACGGAATTGTGTTTGAGATTAAATACCGAATCAGCAAATTTGGTATCAGTTGACTACCCAAAATGCGACGGACATCCTAACTCAATATTATAGATATGAAGTTGTTTGCTTGTTTGTCACTTCTTTGCAGCTGAACGGATTTGGACGAAACTTTGCACACAAGTAGACCATATCCTGGAATAGGACATACTTTAGTACTTTTCATCACAGGTCTGTGTTCCCTTGGGATAATTTTTGACTATCTCGAGGGCATAGCCGCAGCGTTTTCGCCCTCGAGATAGTATAAAATCGGAAAAGCGGAAGCTAGTATTACTTTTATCTTCTAACGTCACGTCTGACGTCACGCAAACATAATATAACAACGAACCAGCTCCAATATGCAATACATTTCTAAGTCATAACTCCGGTGATTTGCCGTTGAATGCAGTTGGCACCGCCATAACAGCCATTTGATGGTCGCGACTACGTAATTTATGTGTCTTCAGGTAGTGTTGAGACGTGCTGGCTGGATATTCCGATATCTTATTTGAAATGAGAACGCATTCAAAAAGTCTGAAATAAAAGTTTTAATGTTTATGAAAAGGATTTCTTTAGATAGTGGTTTTAGTTCAATAAACTGTTTTCTTGTTTGATACAACATGGAGAGCGAGTTTGGAAATGAAAAGAGGAAAAAAAGGGCATTTATTTAGACGCTGATAGCTAAAATTCTGTATTAGAAATATAGTTACAGTTTTTGGAAGCCATTTACTTTTAGCCTACAAGGATGTTGCCTGGGTTATAAAAATATGATTTTATTTAGACCGTCAATTTAAAATTTAAATTAAAAATACGTATCCAATATTTCTCGATAATCTAATCGAAAAATACGTATCCTATGATACGTATTTTTAATTTTATCAAATTAAATAAAAAAAAATAGATAGAGAGGTATTAGGATTTTTTCTGTCACGAAAAAGCGTTACGGCCTCATGGAGGGGGTAGACGATAATATCGCGTGGTGAGAGACGGCAGTGGCGGAGGGAGAGTTCTACTTGTCCGTTGAAGTTTCACTTCTACTATGTGTCCCAGCACATATTTCGTTTTTTTTGTTTTAGTCAAGTACCCTATTGTTTAAATACGTAAGCCCTTAATTAAATTATGATGCTCTCAGACCTCAAACTCGTTCTATCAGATCCTACACAAAAAATAAAAAAAGTACACTCTTTCTAGTAAATGCCGTCGACCGCATCGCTAACCTTAATTAGTTAAAAAGTTTAGTCAGTTACGACCTCCGCTCGTGTTTTAAGGATCGTTAATTCTTTTCAAGTATAAATGGAAAGTTCTGGAGCCCGATTAATTTTCTAGCAAACTTCGGAACAGATCCGAACGCGTTCTAAAAGTTCCGCTGTGTTATTTTTTTTTTAATTTGATCAAAAGATCGAGACCGCTGAAGTTGATCGGGTATCGTTGAACAAATATATTATTTTCGAAAAAACAACTTGGTTTGAAAAAAGTGCCGATGCAGAGAAGCGTGAATCGTTAGAAGGTTGTTGATGTAGCAGTCTATCTCGCCGTTTTCAATAATAACAGTTGCACGGGTTGATCTTCAAGGTTAAGCAATCTTGCCGAGGTCGGTTTACGGATGGGTCACCATCTTACCGTGTCGAGACTCCTCCGGGCCTCGGAAAGCATGTTAAGCCGTTGATACCGGCTGTAATTTGTAGATCGTCAATCGTTACAGATTGTCAGAAGCCAGAAAATCTGACCCCAGTCTTGCCAAAAAACCGTTACAGTTATCAATATTCGATGCGTGGTATAGAAAAATTAAGCGGAAGAGACAGAGGCAGACAGCATCGTTTTATACTATTCAGAAGATAAGTAAAAGAAACTGTTACTACCAACATTCCGAAAATGTACTCTTGAAAGATAGGAGGATTAAAGATCTAAGGATTCATTTCATCTGGCTAGACTTTTCCCAACTATGTTGAGCTCAGCTTCTAGCCAAATCGGATTCTGCTGAATACCAGTATTTCAAGTAGAGCGGCTGCCTACCAGACATCCACAACCCATTAATTCTTTTCTCAGTTTCATGGGTGGAATTCGCCTGGACCGTTCATTCTATTAACAATTGAACATCAGTGAAAACAACAGAATTTTTGGGTTCAATAATATCCAACACATGCAGGTTTATTATTACAGAAACGTATATCCCGTCCTCAGGACGTAATTATTAGTTCTATTAATCTAAGGAAGCGACAATAGATAGAATAGGTATAGGACAAGCCGCAGTAGAGCGGAAACGTTACATGTTTTCATTCTGTTATATTTTTTTAGTTGTCTTGTTTCTACAGGAGATAGAGAGATTTTATACAAGGGTGCTTGTTAACGATATCAGTACCTAATTAGTAGGATATATACGACGTTTCTAACATCGATGTTGCTCTTGTCAAATGTTGCTTGGGATCGTCGCAAAACGTTTGATAGTCTGCCCTGTCGGCCGCCACGCTATTACTGACTCCATTTTCTGGAACCAAACAAAATTACTAAATAATAATTCAAGTCATAATTCAATTGCACTCGGGTGAAGCCAGTCGGGTCGCTATAACAATATACAAACAGACAATACAAAGTTATTACCTCCCCACGAACATAAGCCCCTAACACACACAGCATCTGATTCGTGTTCCTAAGTTGTAGCTCATTAATTGCGTTGTTGCATAATGTTGTGCAAGCCGCGAGCACATTGTTGTATAAGGGTGCTTTTACACCAAAGATAGGATGAGAGGTAGCTAGGCGGTGCGAGGATGTGTAGCGGCGGTGTCAAAATGTGTAATTGTATCCACTAAAGCTGAGCGAGGGGATTGCGTGGTGTGAGGATGCGTTACGAAGCTTTGAAACGGTGTGTTGCCTAGAGGTGCAAAGATGCATAGCGGACTCTTTTTAACTGTGCGCGTACTCTTTCCTCGTTAGCGTCCCTCACACACATCTCTCGCTTTTTGGCATGTTCAAATAACTAGCTCTGATAGCCCTTTCCCACAAGAGCTCCTCTTAACCAGGCAAGGAAAATGAAGTAATCCCTGGCTCACCGCCTAGCTACCTCGCACATCTCTACTAGAAAAGCACCGTGATGCTCTAGAAGCCGTCTGAAGTTGTCAACGCCTCTCCGACGCACTGATAAGTCTTGTTAACAGTTTCCCAATGAGTAACCCTGTTTGCTGGATTAGTGAAGATGGAGCAAGATTAGACGGAGTTTGTAGTGTTTAGTTGAAGAACATTTTGTGGCTTCGTGGCGGACGTGTTTACATACTAATGAGTGTAGAGAATATCTGTTGTGAATATGGTCCTCTGTGTACCTGTAAGTAATGTGGCATAAAGTGTTGGATATATTAGATTTCATCATAATGCATAATTTGGCTAATGTCGGCGCATTCAACTAGTAATAGGTTCTAGCGTTAGGCACTTGTCTCACCGCTGACGATCAGCGAGAAGCGAATAAAGCTAGAAACTAAATGCGAGTTGCCGAGAAACGAGTGTGTAGTTACGATAGTTTTGTCGCTCGGCTATAAGCGAGTGCTCTTGTGTGACGGGCGATTACTCCCACCACTCGCTCTGGCCGGCCGAGAGGTACATTCTTGCGCGAACCTGCATGCGCTATGATTCATAATATTTTAGCTAGCACTCAGATCCGCACCATAAGTAGAAATCGCTGATTGATCTCTCGCGAGCATCGTTGAGCGACTATAATCTTTGATAGCTCTTGTCGCTGCGACAAACTAGTGATAATAGAATTCTCGCCGGCAGTGTGAACAGGCAGCTTTTGACTATAAATGTATGTGTCTTTTTTACTCAAACGGGATGTATATCGTTTGTCCGTTTCCTCAGCGAGAAAATAGTCGATAGCTTTCCGCTTCCTCGTCGGCGCGCTGCGGCGAGATAAGTGCCTTGGACCAGTAATAATAATAATAATAATAATAATTTATTTCATAAAATACAGATTGAGACATGTTTTATCTAAAGACAACTTAAATGCACTTTGGTAGAAACACAATGCAATCCAAATCTAAGAACTGTAATCTGTTTACAATATGGGAAACCCTGCCTCTCAAACTAGGTAACCTGTATCTTGAGAGACAGTGATCCAGCTTTAAATGAGATGCTATAAGTATAATAGTGGACTGTGTCGATCTACCTGATCTATTGAGGATAATAAACTAATTTAATTTACCAAAGGTATGTATTTTATATGTGATGTGATGTGTGTGTGTGTGTGTGTGTGTGTTTGTGTGTGTGTGTGTGAGGGTGTGTGAGGGTGTGTGTGTGGGTGTGTGTGATTGGAGAAATGTAAGTATTAGGCGACGTACTTAAGTAAGGATTCTGTTTGTAGATAGTCACGCTCCAGTAGCCATTCCGTTAATTTTGATTTTAATTCATGTTTATTTAGATCGATAATGTTTATTTTTTTGTGAATTTGTTTGTAGATATGTGTACTTAATGTGTAGTATTGGTGTTGAGCGAAGGTGGTTTTGTGTGGAGTACTTAAGGGTAATTTCTTCCTTTTTGTCGGGTCTGTTGGGGGAACGCTAGCATGTTTTCTAACAGTAGACTGCAGTACAAAAAGCTGGCGCACTGAAAGTACTTTACAATCAGCGTATAGTTGCGTAGTGGGATACCGATATGGTTTGCGCGTCATCACCTTCAGTACGGCTCTCTGCGCTCTTTCAATCTTCAGAAGACTGGTTTTATTTGCACCACCCCATACTGTGATGCAATATCCAATGACGGATTGACATACTGCATAGTACACCATCTTCATAGTTTCAGGCGCAGCTGAGTCTCTAAGGGATTTGAAGATACGCAAAAGTTTCGTAGATCTACTGGAAATTGCGTCAACCTGTTTATCCCATCGTAATCCTCCGTCTATTTGGACACCTAGATATTTCACATTGTCAGCTCTTGTAAGTGCCGGACATGAGCAATGTGGGGATTGTTTGGAGCAGGTGTGTGCTGTTATGGAGAAAGTTATGTCAGGTAAGTTGTTACGGCGGATAGCGAACGGAATGTACGCCGTTTTCTCGCAGTTTAAAGTAAGTAAATTTAGATTTAGCCATTCCATTATACGAGTTATTGCCGTTTCTGCGTAACGCTTGACGCTATCCCAAGTTGGTCCGTAAACTATGACTGCGGTGTCGTCTGCATACGCAATGATCTTGGAGTTGGGGATGGTCATTCTGCACAACTCATTGACGTATATTTGGAAGAGGGTGGGGCCTAGAATGCTTCCCTGAGGTACACCGTAAGTGGTTGATACTTCGTCACTCATATGCTCGCCGATTTTTACTCGTAGGGTCCGGTTGTTAAGATAGTCTTTGAACATTTCGAGGGATTTTCCACGTACCCCTAGGAGTTCTAATTTAGAGATAAGTTTGGGAACAGATACTGTGTCAAAGGCTTTAGAAAGGTCTAGGAAGATCCCTAGACTTTTAACTCTACTATCAAGCTTCCTAGCAACGAATTGAGTCAGCTCAAGAACTGCATCTTCAGTTGAGATTCCTGTGCGAAAACCATACTGATTATCAGCAATGAGCTGATGTTTGTTGAGGAATTTTTTTAGAGCATTATTTAGGATCCTTTCTAGTATCTTAGAGAGTGCTGATAGGACCGATATGGGTCTGTAATTGCTGACACAGTTTCTGTTCCCTCCCTTATGAATCGGATGGACGATGGCTTTTTTTAGCGCATCAGGAAAGATGCCTTTTTGAAGGCAACAGTTAAAGATATACGTCAATGGTGGCGTCAAAGTCTGGCGGCAACTCTTTAGCACTAGGGGGGATATACCATCCCAACCTATTGCGGAATCACTTCGCAGTTGCAGAATAAGGGACTCCACTTCTGATTCATCAACCTCAAGTATCACCAGAGAGTTGGCGGGGCTGGATGAGATATGTTGAGATGATCTCTTAGGTGGGTTTGTAGGTTCTTGAGATTGGGATAAGATTTTTTCTGCCAAGTTAGTACCTATAGTACTGAAAAATCTACACACTTCGTTTACGGATGATATAGTGTTATCACAGATATCCAACAGTTCGACCGGGACAGTTTTCTTTTTGCTGGTATTGGTGATTTGTTTTATTGTTTTCCAAAGCGCTTTTGGATTTTTACCGGATTTTTCTAGTTCGCTTTTTTCATGGGCTATTTTTAATTTCCGGAGGAGGTCGTTACAAAAATTCCGGTACCGCTTATAGGTAATTTTCAGGATGAGATTATTGGGATCCTTTCTTGATCTGTTGTGCAACCGGTCACGATTTTGTATACACTTTAATAGGCCGGTGGTTATCCACGGTTTCATTATTCTTTTCTTCCTTGGGACTTTAATTAGTTTAGTGTGCTTGGAGATTACTGAAGAGACAATATTTATGAACATATTCATGGATAAATTGGGATCAATTATTTTGTATAATGGGGTAAAATCAGAGTTTTCTAAATCTAACTTGACAGCATCGTAGTCTATGCGGGTAGTTATGTGGAGTGGTTTATTATCAGGGTTTGTGTTAGCAATAGTAAGGAGCACCGGTTTGTGGTCCGTGATGTGTGAGTCTAATATAAGGGTAGTAACAGGAAGGGTAGTTTTAACGAGTGCATGATCTAAACAGCTATCCAGCCGAGTGCTGTACCTGTGGGTTGGAAGAAGACCGTGTGAGGCATTTAGAATGAGATAGTTTAAACAGCGGTTGTCTGCACTATTGGGTTTGAGGTCTATATTAATATCACCTATAAGAATTATATTTTTGTAGGAGGAGAGGCTTACGTAGACACTATTTAAACTATCTAGAAAATTTTCCGTACTTTCCTTGGAACTGTATGACGGGGATCGATACACTGCTACAATAGCAATATTCTGGTTAACTATATGACATACCAAGCAATTTCCATCCACAAATCGAGGTTGCCACTCTGAGGTTCGGAGAGCTTGTTTTGTAAAGATAACAACTCCGTCGTTTTGGTTACTGTTTATTTCCGTACAATAGGATTTATATCCAACCAAAACCGGCATATTACTGACTTTACTAAGCCAACATTCTGTAAGGATCACCACATCTAAATCAAGTTTTATTGAGTGCATTAGTGCCTGGAGTTCGTCAAAGTTTTTATTTAAGCTACGGATGTTTATGTGTAGTATTTTTATGTTGGAATTGGAAGTGTTAACATATTCAATACAATTTTCTGGGGTACAGTTAAATGAGTTACCCACTGTTTGCAAGTCAAGCTCGCTGCATATACTATTTATGATAGCCATTGGGAGAGTGTAGAAATGACGTGAGGTGACTCAAAGCTGACTTTTTTAATTAGGATTTGTTTAATATTTAATATGATGTGTTTAATTTGTTTGTTTGTGTAAGAGTGGTCGTTATAGCAAGTGTCATTGTGGAAGTGAGTTGTGAGTGAATTTTTGTGTACAGTACTTATGCCATGGTGAGTTTTTATTTGTGTGGTTATGTGCGTGTTAGATGATTTGTGTATTTTTTTAGATTTAGAAATGAAAACAATATCGGAAAATAACAATAGTGGACGGAAGTACGCTAATATATAACTCTTAACTATACAGATTATCAGTCACATGCCAGTATTAATATCCTGCAGACATCTTTCGGAGTTGATTAACAGTTGTTTGTCTCCTTCCTTTTTGCGCAAAAATATGTTACCGTTTGAAACCCAGCAGAATTTGAACTCGTGTTTTTTCGCAAACTCTCTTGTTTGGTAGAACAGTTTTTTGGTATTACCCGAAAGCTGTTCCGTGACATAAACCGGTTGACGAGTTCCATGAATGCCAATGTGACCAGTATTTAATTTTTCTTCCCTGTCTTTGGCTTTGTTGAACGTACGAACTGCCGATATGAGTGTCTCCTTTTTCATGACAGAAGAAAATTCAGCTATAACCGGTCGTGTTGTGGTAGAGGGAGTCGATGATTTTCCGGGCAAGCGATAAATATCCCTCAGTTCCGTGTCTTTTATGGATACTCCGACAGCTTCGCCAATGGTGCATACCGTTTTTGCAAGAGTGGCATTGGTTTCATTATTGCATTGCGGTATATTACGGATTTCGATACCGGACGACCTTGATTTATGTTGTAGATCTTGAATTCTTTTTTCTAAACTTTCTATGTATTGTCTCTGTTCCTGGCGTTCCTTTCTTAGGTCTTCAACTTCTTTTTTCAGCTCCTCAAATTGTTGGTTTATGAAAGACATAGACCTAACTATCTCCTCGTTTGACTTGCATATTTCGGTATTAGATGCTTGAATCTGGGTGTTTTGGGATTTTATTTCTCCTATATCAGTCGCCAGCTTAGTCATCATAGCGGTTTGAGTTGCAAGTAGCTTTGCAATTGAAGAGTCTTGTTCTTCCTTCCAATCTGCGAGTTGAGCCTGAAGATCGCACGAAGTCAGCATAGCAGCGCCTTGTGGCGAATTTGCCTTTCGGGCTCTTTTATTTCGATTCGTATTTACGTAATCACTCACCACTGCATTGGCTATATCCGATTCTGATTTGGTCTGAGACTGACAAAGGTTGTTTATTTGCGTTTTCGGGGTGTTCGGGGGAGTGCGCTGTACACCGGACATGTTTCCAAATAGTTGTAATATAAGGTAGACTTCGTCACTATCGATTAGCGCGCACGTACTGCACCGTGAGCCAGTGTCGCGTGCGCACTGCACCGTGAGCTGGCGATGTCGTCACGATCGATGAGCCCGTGCGTACTGCACCGTGAGCCAGTTTCGCGTGCGCACTGCACCGTGAGCCGGCGATTTCGTCACGATCGATGACTGCGTGCGTACTGCTCCGTGAGCCAGTGTCGCGTGCGCACTGCACCGTGAGCCAGCGACGGGAGCGGGAGGAGTCTTAGCGCATCGGCTACGGCTACGAGTGCTTTGTGTACGTAGCTGCGTAGGCAATTCGTAGCAGGTACGGCGGCCGCGTAGCAGATAGCGAGTAGCTAATTCTAATTACCACGTCACTACCACCGCAGCGCATCGAGCAGGGAGTCGGAACACAAAACCACACCTCTCCGTGGTCGCAAGTTCAAATCCAAGAACGCACAGCCACTTTTTTGAAAGTCAGGTTTTAAAGTAGGTGACAAAATTGATTGTATCTCACTCTAGGACTGCCCAGTGGGCGTAGATTACCGGTAAGAAACAGCCAAGTGTGACAAGGAATTCACAATCACTTATCCTAGCCAATCACAAAATTCGAAAGCAAAAATTCCGAGGACAACCGACACTCGTCCACTCGGTACAACGTACGGGCGCCGAATCAAACCAGTAGTGGTATTCTGTGAAAATCTCACCGTAAACACCCAGGTGAAGTGAACATGAAGTGAGCTGACAATCCATCTCGTCAGATGGAATGACGGGTCACTTCAAGCGCACCTCACTTTAGTTTTCACGGTGACATGATCACAACCGGCAGATTAACTTGCTCTTTTTCTGTGTATAGTGAAGTTTTTACAGTTCTCAAAAAGATGATGAACCCTAACAGCATTGCTGTTTCGGTTTAAAATGTATGGTTAGGTGCTGGTCAAATAGGTACATTCTTAATCATCAATTCTAAGTACCTACTCAAACATCTTTTGCAAAATAAACTTGATTGTGTTCAGTAAATATTTCCTTAGTTTATTGAAGTCATGTGTCAGCTGGGCATGTGATAATCGTGTTTGTTTGTATGTACATAATAATATCATGTGCAGCTAAGATTATTGATTCTTTACATATGTGCTAATGCACACTATGCTGTGTGATGCTGAACACAGATGCTGAAAACATATGTGAATGCTGAACCAGATATGTTCAGTCGGTGCAGAGGCTGACTGTGGCTTATGGCAAATAAGGCAAGGTTTCAAGGGCACGCAGTACTTTTCTAGCTTGCCAAGTTCTCTGTTCCCTGATAGCGTCATTCTGAGGGTTTTTGAGGCTTTCTAGGCAAGCGTGCTCCATTGTCGACCACATCATCATTTACCATCAGGTGAGGTAGTGTACAAACGAGAGCCTCTATAGGTTACTATTTTTTGCCCGCGACTTCGTACGCGCATATCCCGTTCCCGTTGAAATTTCGGGGAATCCTCTCTTACTGCTCCCCTACACTCCCCAAGGAACCTACATGCCAAATTTCTACCAGGAGTCTCGGCTGTGCGTTGTCTGTCAGTTACTCACTCAGTCAGTAACTGAAGAATTTAATGTACCTACATTATTTGATAATAATAATAACAAAAATTGGATACTGAGGTTCATGAAAAACTAAATGTGCTGCGTCGACATGAAATCAATTTGGAATTGGTGTAGGTTCTACAACTGAGTATTGTATAAACTCAGCGATGCAGGACCTAATATAATACGCTAAAATAATAAAATAATAAAACTGTTCCTTCCATAAATTGAAATTAGATTCTAAATAAAACTAGTAGGAAATATTTTTATCAATTTCCATGTTTTTTACATAATATTTTAGTTATTAATTTTATTCTACTGTTTTGTTTGTCTTGTGCGAGTCCCAAATAATCATTTTTCTTTCTTTTCTTTTCTTTCTTTTTTAACTTTTCAGTGAGAGTAAAGAAGTATTTTGATTTCGATATTGCTTGCAGTTGGCTAAGTTTGCAACAAAATAATTGTAATTAAATGTAAACAAAAAATAAACCTTTCACATACTGCTGTCGGTAATAATTTATTTCTGAACACGAAGTTCTTTTTACCAAAGGTTTCGACGATAATATTTGTTCTAACAAAGTAAGAGGAAAAATGCAAAGGACTTGAAATAACATTTTATGGAACAAAATATTTACTTGTCTTTATTTACTCTTGCTTCTTGCGGTTTGTTTATATGTACTTATCTATAAATATTTGTTTATATTGGACGTCGTACATGTACTTGTTGAATAAAAAAATGGTGGTTGAGAAAGATCCTTTAGCATAATTTATTATGGTGTCTTTACACAGGATAGTCGATACTTATTAGTACTTAGATTTAAGGTTAACTAACATCTTCTTAACGCAAACCTTTTAACACCCCATATTTTGTCAGGGGTTTAAATGGAAAATACCTGTCAAACTTTATTTTATTTTATAAATAAATACTCAACTTCGAGTCAGGCTCGCATACGAAAATTCACGTTTCTTATACTTGAAATTAAAGGGCCCTTTATTTTTTTCATTTTTTGTGATAGCGGCAAGAAATACGCACTCTGCGAAAATTCTTTAGTTTTTGCGTGAAAGAGAATGTGTGTAGCTCTTTCAGGCGTCCATCCTCACAAACTATATAATAGTAGTAATATTCTAAGCTTTGCTAGTGCTATTTAATATTATTATTATAAATAAAACCGCGTTTGAGATTTAAACTTCATAATATATTTTGGCATCTGCCTTAAACGAGTGCTGGTACAGGAGTCCTATATAAAACAAATATTCATATTCTGAATTCGAATACGCCTTTAACTTTTGCTCGATGCTCCGTCTGCCAGAGACCAAGGAGGTCCTTCTGACAATATGTAATTTTTTTTTATAAATTAATAAAATGAATATTATATTATGGAATATATTTAATACATTTCCATGTCACATAAATATTATAGTAAGTATGTAGGTAGGTATAATTAAGTAATGAACAATCGCATACAAACATTAACATATGTATGAGTTGTAATCGGCTTTGCTGGAGCAGTAATGTACGTTGTGTGCTTTCACTGGTTCTAATCTGTGCAAAAAGCGCTCGCAGCGAGCGATGGTGGAATAATGAAACATTGTGTGTTTATTGTTTTGAATTTGTAGGACGAATAAATAAGTAGTGGTGAATTAATTTGATAAGACAAGCACAGGCAGGGACTGTGTTTCCTGATAGCTACCAGGGAGTCTTTAAGTCAAGAGTGAATAGGTTATTTCTAGGCAAGCGTGCTCCATCTTCGACCACATCATCATGCCTATCAACAGTAAAAAATTGATAAATAAGTCAAGTATTGTACCTAAGGACAGCATTACCTGTGGACACTCTCTATTATAAGAAAATATCCATTGACGTCACAACAAATTCTGCGAGAAAAATGCAAATGGCAATTAGACAGCACAAGCTCTGCCAGCGGCTTCGGAAGCGTGCATATCGTAAATTATCCCAAGGGAACATACTCCCTGGATGAGATGAGCCGGATAAGTCTATGTACTATTCCAGACTACAATCTATCTCTGTGCTAAATTTCACACATCCAAACTATCGCATTTATAACAGTAGTTAGATAATCAACATTAAAAATTTCGTGCAAATTGCTTATCGCACGCAGATTTCTTGGAATCTATTTTAAGAAATCTGAGTGCATGACCACATGTAAAGCTGTCCTTAGGTACAACACTTGCTACTTGTTAGGCCTACGCCTCTACTTCCATGTCCCAATCTTCACGTCTTGTGCCAGCGTCATCCTGGCTCTACCCGGCAACAATGTGGTCTACCTATTTCGTCTATAAATAAAATATTTATCAATTTAATTCTGGAAGCCACAAAAGGATTCCCTAATCGACCATTTTAACCTTGACCTAAAGAGCTCATTAATCATTCTGGTGGTACCGTGATCGCCTCCCACTATGCCTTGGGGAAAAGATTGGGCTTGCGACTACGTAAGCGGTGGGTTATTGCTAAGTATAAGTTAAAGTTGGTAGTTCTATAATAGTCCGCTACCCCGCCCGCGTCAAAGTTGAAGTTTCATCCGAATCCTTTCAGCCATTAAGACGTGAAGAGTTAACAAACAGACAGATAGACAGACAAAGTTACTTTCGCATTCATTATCTGCCTAGCCTTTTCCCAATTATATTGGGGTCGGCTTCAAGTCAAACCGGATTCAGCTGAATACCAATATTTTACGTGGAGCGGCTGCCTACTAGACCTCCACAACCCATTAACTGGGTAACACGGTCCTCATTGGTAAGACTGGTGTCAGATTTTCTGGCTTCTGACTATCCGTAACGACTGCCAAAGATCTACAAATGACAGCCGGGACCAACGGCTTAACGTGCTTTCCGAGGCACGGAGGAGTCTCGGTATGTTAAGATGGTCACCCATCCACAGACCAACCTCGGCAAGCGTT
>NDFZ01004767.1:130607-159275 GCA_002192655.3 Mamestra configurata
ATCTGCCTAGCCTTTTCCCAATTATATTGGGGTCGGCTTCAAGTCAAACCGGATTCAGCTGAATACCAATATTTTACGTGGAGCGGCTGCCTACTAGACCTCCACAACCCATTAACTGGGTAACACGGTCCTCATTGGTAAGACTGGTGTCAGATTTTCTGGCTTCTGACTATCCGTAACGACTGCCAAAGATCTACAAATGACAGCCGGGACCAACGGCTTAACGTGCTTTCCGAGGCGCGGAGGAGTCTCGGTGTGTTAAGTCACCCATCCACAGACCAACCTCGGCAAGCTTTGCTTAACCTTGAAGATCGACCCGTGCGGCTGTTATAATTTAGCCACGAGCTCCTTTCAAAGTAACTTTCGCATTATAGAGGTAATATTAGTATGGAAGTACGGGCCACTACTGGACATGAGTTGGCATGAGAGGTGCGTTGAATAATAATTTATTTGCATTGGTCTGGTATGGTTTTCGTTACACAGGAAGTCACTGCTTTCTTTTCACTGTCTCTTGTCAATAGTTGGAATTGATTTTTATAGTTTAGGATTGCGTTTGATCAATATCTTAGGTGATGGTAAGCAATTATGTGTTCGACGATGGAGCACGCTATAATTAATGTCTGATTTTAAGAGACGCGAGTTTTAGAGTTAACATTTTCATATTTTTTCAAGGACACTACCAGTCGCACTACCGGTAGTGTAGTTAACAATTAACGACACTACGAAGCCTATTTTGGATTAAATTGTACAGTCAACACAGCAAAGTTCAGAAACATAATTCTTTATTTATTACTAGCTATGCCCGCCATTTAGTTCGAATGCAAGTGCATATCTGAAAACAATAATGTGGTTTGTTAGGTAGGTATACACCTATAAGTCTGGTTTATAAGTACAATGCGGAGACATCGATACGACAATAAATGAAAACACTAGTAATACTGGTTCTTTTTTTTTAAACTGTTTTAAATCCTGTCACCGAAATTGAAAGTAAACTTTCCAATTACATAAAACGTCAAAAAAACTCAAACTAGTCAAGGATAGTGGCTACTATTCTGACGAAATATTCCTTCCAGCTTACTGTTGTAGTTAGTGACATCATAAACAATTTATTTGAAACTCGATGGATTGGTGCATATGCGGACTTGATGCAACAAGGCATTCTCCTACAGTCAGCCTGTGGGTTAAAAAGACTACTCTGTGGTAGGTGTACAACAAATAAATAAATAGTTAAAACCGTATTTGGTTTCGTAACGATAACCTGTCCTAATAAAATACATAAATATGCTTAAATAATAAACAATAATTCTGCCTTTATTTAATACGAATTTGATGAACGCCATAGCTCGTCTTTACTTCCGATTCTTATTTCTATTCTATACGGTAGTTTAATGGACCGAATATAACACATTTCGTAATCCATTTCTGTTTCACCAGAATAGAGAATACAGCATTGTCTTTGACAAGAATCACAAAGTCAACCAAAACCTTTCACTCAAAACCTCTTTGACACGCTCCCTCAGCAACAATGTATTTATCACCCTCAGTAAATGCAGTCTCAATCATTTTATTACAGCAGTCGGCACGGGTGGGAGTGCAATGTCGTGTTGCATGCGAGTGTCGGACACTACTGAGAGGTGTCGGCAAACATGTGAGAGACGTTCGCGTGATGTCTGTGTGACGAGTGGAGTATGTTATAAGCGGGTAGCGGAGTAATGACTCATTACTATAGAGGTACTTTCTTGAAAAAAAAAAAAAACCGGCCAAATGCGAGTCGGACTCTTACACGAAGGGTTCCGTACAATAAACCGAAAAAAAAGTTTGTTATATGAGAGCCCCCTTTAATTATTAATTTATTTATGTTTTGCTATAGCGGCACACTCAGTGAATTTTAGCTGTCTACCTTTTACGGTTCGTGAGAATACAGCCAGCTGACAGACAGACAGACGGATGAACGGACGGACAGCGGAGGCTTAGTAATAGGGTTCCGTTGATACCTTTCGGGTAAGGAACCCAGGAAGGAGCTGGAGGGAGGAGGAGTTTCAAGGTGGACGGTGGGGGATGACCTGATAAAAGCCGTGGGACTCCGCTGGATACGAGACGCACGGGACCGATCGATGTGGTGATGCCTATTTCTCTTGGGGGATGCTTATGTCCAGCAGTGGACTTTCGGCTGATATGATGATGATGACTTTCTTGAAAAAGTTCTATACTGAATGTCCAAACAACGAACAACCTTGTATGGCTTGAATCATTTTCTTACTCCTCTGCTGTTTTTGCTGATTAATTTCGCTGCGGAATCGAAAACAGTTGAATCGTTTATTTGGGACTCGTCGAGCTCCATTGAATCGTCGTTTTTCTGGTGGTACCTACTGTTGATTCGGGCCTTCAGGAATTGCAGTGGTAAGGAACAGTGTCGCGGACTTGTCTCAAAAAACGTGCAAAAAAACGAAGCTCAGTACAATACACGGTCTTTTGCGGATTAATTATTTGCGTTAAGTTTTTGCAAAGATAAGTTAAAATAACTTTAAAATAAGAAAGTTTTACGAAGAATTCACGAGTTTTTATGATAATAAGCCGGCAGGCTTTCATAAACAAAATGGAAACTTAATTTTCTAATTAACAAAGACATCAATGTTAACAACATAGTATGAAAAAAAATGGACTCATTAAAACTTTATGTCGTTTGGTAAAGCCGTACGTAATAATAAAACATAACGACAGTGTTAAATTGCTGTTTATCTCGTGTTATTTTAGGGTTTTGTTCGGCCTAAGCCGAGTAGAACCATACACACACACTGACAGTAATTTAAAATTACTTTTTCCTTTCCTCCCCTAAGTCGCCATATTGTTCCGTCACAGTTCAAAGCTCGCCTCAAAATTACTTAACCCTTCCTTTAGCTTCAAGTTTTCCTCAATATCTTCCTCTCTCTCATCATCATCACCTTAATACGTCACTTTTGCTCTCTCCTGCCTTGCACCACACCTCTTGTACCGTAACATCTCAAAGCTCGCCTCAACATTACTTACCTCTTCATTTAGCTTCAAGTCTTCCTCAATATCTTCGTCTCTCTCATCATCATCACCTTAATGCGTCACTTTTGCTCTCTCCTGCCTTGCACCACACCTCTTGTACCGTAACATCTCAAAGCTCGCCTCAACATTACTTACCTCTTCATTTAGCTTCAAGTCTTCCTCAATATCTTCGTCTCTCTCATCATCATCACCTTAATGCGTCACTTTTGCTCTCTCCTGCCTTGCACCACACCTCTTGTACCGTAACATCTCAAAGCTCGCCTCAACATTACTTACCTCTTCATTTAGCTTCAAGTCTTCCTCAATATCTTCGTCTCTCTCATCATCATCACCTTAATGCGTCACTTTTGCTCTCTCCTGCCTTGCACCACACCTCTTGTACCGTAACATCTCAAAGCTCGCCTCAACATTACTTACCTCTTCATTTAGCTTCAAGTCTTCCTCAATATCTTCGTCTCTCTCATCATCATCACCTTAATGCGTCACTTTTGCTCTCTCCTGCCTTGCACCACACCTCTTGTACCGTAACATCTCAAAGCTCGCCTCAACATTACTTACCTCTTCATTTAGCTTCAAGTCTTCCTCAATATCTTCGTCTCTCTCATCATCATCACCTTAATGCGTCACTTTTGCTCTCTCCTGCCTTGCACCACACCTCTTGTACCGTAACATCTCAAAGCTCGCCTCAACATTACTTACCTCTTCATTTAGCTTCAAGTCTTCCTCAATATCTTCGTCTCTCTCATCATCATCACCTTAATGCGTCACTTTTGCTCTCTCCTGCCTTGCACCACACCTTTTATGCCGCCATATCTCAAAGCCCGCCTCACCATTGCTTAATCCTTCTTTTAGCTTCCTCAATATCTTCCTCTTTCTCATCATCATCACCTTTAGATGTCACTTTTGTTCTCTTCTGCATTGCACCACACCTTTTATGCCGCCACATCTCAAAGCTCGCCTCCACATTACTAAACTTCCCTTTAACTTCAAGTCTTCCTCAATATCTACCTCATTCTCGCCATCATCAACTTTAATGATGCAATCGGAGGGCCTATTCTACTAATTTTTAAGCAACGTTTGCATTCGCAAATCGATATGCGTGATTAGCGCGTTCAGCCGAACAAAGAAACTCTTCAGCTTTATAATATTAGTACCTATAGATATTGATTACACAGTTTTGGTTGATATACCCAAGCTCCATAGAAGTCCATTCGTTGGAAATAACATTTTGTGGATCGAATTAGATAAAAATAATATCGATATCTTAACAATACTGATACATATTTTCACTTTAACAGTAGAATTTGATGAAATTCCCAACCGTATTATTTCCCTGCGACTTGTATATCTCTCGTTCTCTCCTCACTTGCGTCACGCCTCAGCATTTCTATATTACTGTACGTCACACCACAAAGCGTGCCTTCGCCATTCGTTTTTTCGGTTAATGCAACCATTGTTGTGTTTACTCTGTCTTACACCACCATCTTGATATCTTCCTTTCTTTCACCATCATCACATTAGTCCATCTCGCTATCTCCTTCCTTGCTACACACCTCAGCCTCTTTGCATCAAAGGACGCTTCCATCACTAGTTTATCTCTCTTTTAGCTCTGAGTCAACGTCAGTGTCTTCCTCTCTCTCTCCATGATCATCATAATAAACGAGTATATCTGCCTCGCTCTCTCCTCCCTTGCACCACACCTCAGCATCTCTATATCATTGTGCCTTCACATCACAAAGCGAGCCTCCATTAGTTTCTCTCTGTTAATGCAACAACCATTGTTGTCTATATCTCATTCTGTTTTCGGATACACGATACTAAATATGTCTGTATAGCTCGCACTTGACTGGGTTTTCCTTGTTATGTATTTTATTATCCTTCGTATGTCGTTGTCATCATTATCATCGATCATTTGTATTTAAAGGTTGATCGGTAAAAGCTTTTTGCCTTGCTTACAAAAAAGTGTGTTTGCATGTAAGAATGTAATAACATTATAATTTATACAACATTAAAACTTGCTACTTCATCTTTTCGACGCGTCAATAAAGGCATGATATTTAATTCAAGCTTTCTAAATGAAAAAGTATGCCCTGCAGTGTCAAATGTTTTTCCAGAATTTTGTATTGAATAAAAGCTTGTATTGTAATAATAGACAACATAAATAACAAACCGATTTCCAAACAATTTTCAATTCAGCAAAATGTGTTCGAGCCGGTCTGACGACTACATTGAATAA
Organism: Mamestra configurata; assembly: GCA_002192655.3. Lineage (NCBI taxonomy): Eukaryota > Metazoa > Arthropoda > Insecta > Lepidoptera > Noctuidae > Mamestra > Mamestra configurata. The sequence goes on from NDFZ01004767.1 coordinate 135,877, forward strand.
CGAAGGTCTACAACAAATCGTAGCGTCGTGCTACGAGGCTACGTTGCTACGCCGTTGCGCTACGAGCGCTACGAAATAAGAACCGTTCGACTTGGTCTGAAATATTCATGGGTTTATCAGTTACCGTATTGGATACATGTTTTTTCATGAAGATGAATAGTTTTGTTCTATGAATATTATATGGGTCTGAGAAATAGAAGAAAATTTTGGGGAATTCAATACTGCCTTAGAAATGGAAGTAGGGCATTGAATTTGTCCCGTAGCAACTGTAGATTCTATTGAGCTTTCATTGTGATTGACCCTATTATTTTCTATAGGGTCACGAACTATCATTGTGTTTTTGATAAATGAATGTAATGTTATGAGAATATAAAATACCTACTTGTCTTTTCCTGTGGCCTATCCTACAGGAACCGTGCATTTTTTCAGGATAATAATAGCCTATGACGGCGATCTGCGATAGTGTAGCTTAACGTTCGCATTCGCACGTCAGTCCCAATCTGTCAAAATCTTTCATCAATTTGACGCAATAGCATTATATAAAAATAGACCTAAGCAATTTTGTTTACATAGCCGCTTTCCGAGTTTTTTTTTTGTTTCAAACGAATTATTTAACAAAGTGAAAAAATTCTAAAAACAACCATTTCACCTGTAATAGACAGAAACATGAACAAAGAGAATACATACTCTTTGCAGGTTTATTTTTATTCGTTATAGGTATTATGTAAAGAGCTTTGTTGTTCCATTTTTAGAATTGTACCCTCCTTTTTTGTTTTGGATGTTTTTGTCTCTTCGGTTTTTTACCGAACGCAGCACTATGTTGGAAATAGCTGCCTTTCAAAATTTAGTCCAATAAAAACTTTTTTACAAAAAAAATACAACCGACTTCTTATAAGAAAATCACAACAAAGTATAAAATAACTTAATTTTCGGAAATCGGTGGTTTTGGTTCTTTCTACGTTTTTAACCGACTTCAAAAAAGGAAGAGGTTCTCAATCGGTTGTTTTTTTTTGTGCGTTACCTGAAAACTTCGACATTTATGAACAGATTTGAAAAAATATTTTTCATGTGAAAGGATATACATACGTTCCCATTGGTCCCATAAAAATTTCATCAAAATCGGTTCAGTAGTTTGATTTTTAAATCAAAATAACTGGAGAAAAATTAGAGATACTTTGTTTTTTTAGCTTTTATGGCAATAAACACATTTTGGTTTTGTTTCAGAATGACTCTGTTAAATTAATTTTTAAGGCTAAGATCAAATACACGATTCATAAAAACAATCAGAGTAAAGAATTTTTGTAAGGTTCAAAGCTACAACTCCACATCAGATCCGAGAGAAAAGTCCGCAACACCATGCAAAAAAAATCCTACAACTATTTTTGTCAATGCTGGAATCAAAGCGCCAACCATGTTCGAATCAGATTTTTTCTATGTCACCCAATGAAATAGGAAACAGCGGTATCAAAATAAACACAGGGCGAAATGAGGCTGTTGCTCGGCGGGACGTGAATATGGGACGAACGTGGAATAAACGTAGCTTTGTCCGACATTGTTCGATGAATATAGGAGTACAGATGTAAAATATATTCGTTCACAGAGTGGATTTGTTTGATAGTTTTAAACTCTTGCTGGTGATTTTTAATACTGACAAGCTATAAAGAGTCAAATTGGTATGTCACTGCTGTGTGCCAACTGTGTAAGGCATTTGTCCCACCGTTGACGAGGAATTGATTAACTATCGACTATTTTCTCGCTGAGGAAACGCACAAAAGATATAGATCCCGTGTGAGTAAAAGATTCACATACATTTATAGTCGATAGTTGCTGTTCACACTGCCGGCGAGAACTCTCTAACCAAGTCTCTATCAAAGATAATACATACACGCTTGGCGATCAGAAGTCAGAATTCACGCCGAGAGACCAAACAGCGGTAATTTCTACCGATAGTGCGCCGCAAGCCGGATCAAGTGGTGCGAGTAATCGCTCGTCGCACAATAGCGCTCGCTTATAGCCGAGCGACTAAACTATCGGAACTATACACTCGCTGCTCGCCAACTCGTTATCCAGTTTCTAGCTTTACTCGCTATGGCTGATAGTCAAGGGTGAGACAAGTGCCTAAGGGTATACGGAGTATTCCCGTTAGAGCACCGATTTTAAGAGCACCAAAACTATTCCCGTTAGAGGACCAATCAGTATTTTTGCTTGGTTCTCTGAACATTCGTGCTCTTAAAATCGGTGCTCTAACGGGAATACTCCCAAATTTCATTCAAGTTTCATCCGAATCCGTTCCACCGTTTCCACCGTTAAGACGCGAAGAGGTTACAAACTGACACAGTTGCTTTCGTGTTTACATTTTGTATGGATAATTGGATTGGCAATATCATATTTTTGATTGGTTAACAAACCCCTTGCGAACTGTTCTCGTAAAGTTCCTGCCAGAGCAAGAAGCAAAAATTCCCTTAAAGTTTCCATAAGACTGAATTCCAAGCTCTCCCCTACTTGTATTTTGTAGGTCAGTGATAAAAGCTGTAAGATTTCCTCGTCTTTGTGAGCTGCAGGCCGTTGCGTCTTGGAGACGCGTGGGCCGTGAAATTACTCTCATTCGCAAAGGTCAGGGGTTCGAACCGACTAAGTTTGTCTATTAAAAAGATTTGTTCGTTCTTCTAGGTCGCGAAGCGACTGAATGCTATACCTTTATATATCTCCTAGTCAAAATAGATAAATAAAACATCATACTTTTTTCAACAATAATGGTTCCCTCTATCATACAGTCACTAATTCACACTAAACTTCATTTGTCGGCGCACCTGTTAGGGCCGGATTAAACTGGATGTAACCAGTTTTATCCAGCCACCCGATCTACCAGCTAATTATATGGATTACGGAGTACTTGGAGCGGGTCATTTTGTTCAGAGCTGTGTTATACAACTTCATTTAGGATAATGTGCTCTAAAATGGTGAATAGTTCGTGTAATGGGGGGGATGATGCCGGGTTTGTGTTGGTTCTTTTTATACACCTAGAATTATATTTTGACTCTGTCGAGGAAAATTACTGCTCATGAGTCGTTTCTTTTAGAATATAGGTACTACATTTTGAAGGGTGTAACGAAAATAATTTAAAACCTGTAAAGGTGTCATTGTCTTCATCATAATGAAAACTTTTAGGTCACTTTTTTTTTCTAAACGTTGCCCCTCTCTAGGAATTTCTCCTGTATCATGGGAGCGTTTACAAACATACAAACTCACATACACAAACAGCTAGACCCGGAACAATTACCTGTAGGCCATACAAATATTTGTTCCGTGCGGGAATCGAACCCCCGACACGCAGCGCAGCAGCAAATCGGTCAACCACTGCACCAACTGTGTTGTCAAATTTAGGAGTCTTTAGCAGCGCGACAGTCGCCATTAACCCGTTCCTCAGTGGAAATCCTCAACAAAAGGAATATTATTATTGGCCGATTGCCTCAGAAGGAGCGAAGGTTTTTTGGGGCTTGCCACAAAGGAAGTCTCAGTAGCTGTTCGGATTCTGCATATGTGCCCTGTAACAATAGTTACAGGCCTTATTGGAAGGAACTTGAGCATGGCTGGCGAAGGTAATGTGTGTGGAATTATACCTATCTTTCCGGGAATGAATTCACGATGCTTCGTTGTAAGACTACATTACATTCACGATTCACAAATTCCATTAACTTAATTAATAACATAGAAAAGCTCTTCCTATTAACACAATACCTCCACTATCAAACGTCCCGTGACTCGAAACGTACCACTATTTATGTTTCGTCCCACTCCTTATGGACCGTCCCACATATGAATGGTACAATATGAGTAGGTACTCGCTGAACATTTATCAAGCCTTTCTCTTAGGGTTCGCCGTTAATTAACATTTCTTAGTAAGACCCTTCTTCCTTAATTAACTGAGAATTGATATGTTCGGGTGACTGCGTTTACACGTATTATCGTAACTTTATTCAGGGGATGTCAACCTTAATAATATAATGTGTGGAACTGCCGGTTTAAGGTCTTGTAATATGAACCTTTTGTAATATGAAAGAGTAGATAAACCGGCCAAGTGTGTATTTCACTTTAAAACCATAGACTTCTTAAACGTTTTCCCGTGATTTATAAGCACAGAACGATTTTATGTATATTAAAAAAAAAAATAGTACTCTGTTGTTTTGTTTCCTCATCGGGAATGAAAAGTGTAATCTATTTTCTTAATTCTTAAATAATAGTAAAATATGATTCGTTAGGTTTTCGCGCGATGCCGTCAGTTTTGTGTTATAAACCTTCTTTTTTTACTATAACAAAACATTTGATCATTGAAGAATAAGCTGCTTGTAGAAAGGCATACATGATTATTCATTCCGTTTTCTTTGTTTTTCAGGTAAGCTTGTGACTCCACAGTACGTAAAATCTATGAAAAGCAACGTACCAAAATAGTAAGTACCCTTCTACCGTTTGACAAAGCAGATTTGGTAATTACTGTATGTATAACCTAGAAGAATCACATATTTTTTCTCTACATGATACTAAGACTGATTTCAAGAGAATGCCTATGACGTCGTCGAAATTGAAAGCCTTCATCGCGCGAATACGCGATCGTCGTGTTCATTTTTACAGCAAGCCTGTCGGTTGTGCCGAAAGAGGGCGACTTCCGGACTGAAGATTTTGTGTATCGCACGATGATCGCTTTGTTCAAGAACGACGCTTAACCCTCAAGCGGGCGCGTGGTTATTTGAAACGGCAGCGGTCGCGCGTAACCGAAAAGATCTACGGAAGATTTCAGGGATTTAGAACACCGACTAATTGAAACTCATTTGTTATTTTTATTCTGAAATTATCTATTTTTGAGCTAGGAACCAATTTTTTAAAATTTTAAAACGAAATAATAAAATAAACCATTTTCTTTGAATAAAGGACAACACTAACATATTATGCACGCCCAACCAAAAAGGTCTCTCCTTCGAGAGTTTTGTTGTTTTACTTAGATGTTTTTAATTTTTACTAGCTATAATACGATCTAATAATTGGTATCGTTGTTTATTATCAACTCTAGTCTAGATTACTTTCAAAATAGTCGTGTCGTCAAGGTAAAAATTACAATCAGGCGCGTGTAGTCGTTTTGACGCCTACGCCGCCACTTAAACATATGCATTCTGTTCCCTTCTGGAGGCTCGGAGAAGGAGGGAGTGCAGTAGTTTTTATGCGTATTGAACTAATGACAGGCTACTAGAAACAAGAAATACTTGTGACTAGAAATCTTGATATTATGACTGAAAATGTATCCAGTGCGGTCGATTCGACGCCGCGCGACCGCTTGAAGGTTAAGGCGTTATGGCGTCCGTTTAAAAAAATTGTGGCTCCTTATCAAACATTCTGACACTACGCCATTGTTTTAAGCTAACTATGTTGTAATATTTTTGGTGGTAACAATTGTTGGTGAGCCTAATCTATATATATATAGAATGCAGTTGTTTATTAGTTTCAGGAGAAGGTTCTTATAAAAGAAAATGTTGAAAAATAATGTACATCCGGGCAAAGCCGGGTCGGGTCACTAGTAAATAAATAAATAAGCTTCATCATTTTGACTTGTACATTAAGTTTTAATAAAAGTCCAACACCTCTAGCTATGAATAAAACAACACTAAAACCGTCCCTATACACCAATAAATAAACCTAAAACAGAAGTAATTCACGTGGCGACCATTAAAAGATTCGCCGTCCGCGCCGACCGCTGACCAAACAATCAGCTAACGATTCCATTTGCATAATGGCGAATAAACAAATGTTAAAACAATAACACGCTGAACTGCACGGCCATGTTAACAATTCCAATTTTACGTAACCTTTATTCCGTTGACTTAACGATGGTTTTCGAGTTTCAAGAGTTGGTGTTAGTCAGGATGGCCGTACCGATAAAATTATAAATTGATCTTTTTGCTTTTCACGAATATTTGTTTCCATATTTTCGGGGATTGTTGATTTTGATTTTAATCAACTGAGTGTGGTATGGCTGTGTTTTGTATTCGTAAATATGTTTTCTTTTTTTTCAATTTTATAAAAGGGTGTTCGATAAAGGATCATCAATTTTTGTACATTGAATCATGTTTGTTATAGAGGCAAAATTGTGGATATTGCAATGTAAGCTTTTCAATCAATGTTGAAACAACTTGTGAATTCTGAATAGTAGGCCAACCGAAGATATTTTTGACGTGACACCGTCTAATAAATCGAAGAACGCCGGCTGCACGCACGAAAAAGGATGACTCATTGTAACGTTACGATAATTTGCGATAAGTTGTCACGTTAAACTATCGTCCGTAAACCGACTTTATAGAGAACCAATTTTTTTGACACACTTTCTGTTACGTCTTGTTTTGTCTTGAGCACAGATGTCAATATTTTAAATAGCCGTAAATGCCACTAGATATTACGTTAACAGTAAGTATTTCAAAAATAGAAATCTATTTTGGCATCAGCAAAACTTAGACAACAAATCGAAAATTTTCAAACAATGCAAAATCTAGAACACAATTGATAATGGAAACATTCAATATCGCGGGATAGTGGCAAAATGGCGACGATATTGAAACCAAACGAAAAATGAAAACAAAAGCAATGGTTCAATTTTTGCGGAATTGCCGCATGTGATTAATTAATAAATGGCTATCAAATTAATGTATCACATGCGGCAAAATTCCGCAAAAACTTAACCATTGCTTTTAATTTCAAATCGATCGATATATGACAGACAAATCTGTTTTACTTTTTTGATGGACTGACTGGCGAGTGAATTTTTTTGTAGATTTTCTTAATATTTTCTATTAGATGTTTCTGAGACTTTGAACCTGAGGACCCACAAGAACAGTGCATTTTCACGAACACTGTAACCTATGAAACACACAGTGTACCTTTGTATTATATATATGTATGTAAAGTATTTTCGTAATCAAATAAGTATTTCAAAGAGTATCTCTTACAAACAAACAAACATTTTTCTTCGTAATAAAATTAGTTTAAATAACCACTTCCTCTATAGTGGTGGAAATATCATAAATACACAACCCATTTTAGCAACATAATCCCTTAATCACCCTTTACAGAACCACGAGATAAAAATGTACAAACAAAAAGTTTGTATTCTTCTTTAAAAGTAACAAGTGTCACCAAAGAGTTTTTTACCATAAATCTCGAGCAAGCTTGCGGACGCTTAACCGAATTAATTTAAATAATTGAACTAAGTGGTTGTATTAAAACATGGCGCCGCAAAACGTGGGAACTGAACTTTGGAGCTTAGTGCTACGCCTCGTAGCACTTATTTTGCTACGTGCGTAGCAAGTTCGTAGCTCCGTAGCACACCCTCTACGTTAGCGACTTGAGAAGTTTTTCAAGTGTGGAATGGATTGAGTGAATTTACTTTTGAAGTTCTTTTAATAAAACTGAGAAGAACAATAAATTATATGGTTGAATACTTTCCTTCCTTTTATTTTTACTAGGGATTTTATTTTATTTCCACAATCGCAAACCTCATCAAAAATACTAGACAGAAGTATCATTTATGTCACAATAAAAAACAGTCACACGATCCATGGATCTTCAGACATAACTACCATCAAACGTCTTTTTACGAGCCATACAAATTGTAACACGACCATAATGCGATGTAACTATAAACCGAGCATTGCCCACTAAAACTGCGGCCTATCTAAATTGGTCGTGTAAAAAGAGCCGTAGCTGTTTTACCTTTGAATTTTCGCGCGTTTGGGTCTTCAATATTTACTGACAATGTTTTGGGGAACAATAAATATTGATGGTTTGACCTTTGTCCTTTGTGTTCCTATCTGGAGAGCCAGCCGACGCAGACGTATTGAATGACGCTCTAAAATTTTAGTTGAGATTGTTTTTCTTGGGCGGAATATTGAGCCGAGGAAGCTAAAATTTTCCTGTTTGTGGCTTATGGATTATTGAGTTCATATGACTGCCTGGTAAGACAGTTATCCTTACGAGTTGCTGTTTACAGTTGTCAATGGCAGGAAGCTTAGGATTTTTGTTATCTTGGATTAGTCTTGTTTCTTCTACTAAACTAGATTTTACCCGCGACTTCGTACGCGCATATCCCGTTTTTTCCCGCTATCGAAGGAATTCCGGGAAATCATTAGTGCGCCCCTACACTCTCCAAGGAACTTGCCACATTTCTGCTGTCTACGATCAGTTGTTTCGGTTGTCTGTCAGTCACTCATTCAGTCAGTCAGTAACTGAAAGGAAAGTTTTTTATACATTAGGATAGGTACATGTCCATTACTATATATGTTCAACCGATAAACAAGAGCCATTACTCTTATTTGTCGTCTCTTTCATCACAGGTCTACAACAGTCCCGTTTTCCTACAACAGGCCTACAACAGTCCCGTTCTCGGCAACTCTCATTCAGTTGCTACCAGCCACCTTGAGAAGATCGTTGCTTCTCTTTGCTTAAAGGTGTCCCCCCTTAGGTTTGCCGTTTTGCATTCTCCACTCAAGAACAAGTCTATCCCAAATGTCTTTTCTTTACCATCCCCATTCCCGAAATCATTTGCCAAAAAACCCTTACGAATAGAATAGGAAACATTTATTCCACACAGACAATACAACAGTATGAAACACAAAGTAGAAGAGAAAAATAATATATAATGATAAAGTAAAATTGCGTTGATTTAACCCATTCCAAAAGAGTTCCCATCTCAGCGTCTATCTACAAAGCAATTAATTTTGTCGTCGCTAATTAAAAATATTGGCTTCGAATTCAACTCCTTCTAATGAATTTCCAATACACTCGCTTGCAAAATTAAAGTACCAGATCGGTATTTTATTTTGCTAACTAGTTAAATGCAAAAAGTAAATGAATTTTCGGTTCGTTTAAATATAAAACGAGGTAGCTTTTACAAGCATTGTTATCTTTTAATCCATTTTGTATAGTTTTCAGTTAACGGAACGAGGCTCGCGAGGCCATTTTGTGTTCATATATTTTTGGTGTAAATGAGGAACTCTAAATGTTCTCTGGGAGATAAGTACAGACGATCTGGCTTGAATGTATGTAGTGCTTTTGTGTAGCTCGATTTTTCTTAAAAATACATTTGAGACATTAGAAAATAAAGTAGAATCTTTAACGGATAATGTGTTAAGTCATCATTTGAGTTTGATTCTGCTGTTACAATGATTGCGTTGAGTTGAGATAGTGGGGTTAGTTTTCTTTGGTATTTAGATATTCGAGTGCTTATTTCTCTTAAACCCACGTTGGTACTTATGAAACTTCAAAAGCTAGTCCACTGTTTGCAATGGTTGTATTCAATGCAGAAGAATCGGCCCTAAAACTATAAAATATTGCTAAATTAAAAAAAGGTTACCAGGTAACTTTATATATATATATTTTAATTTAGCAAGAATGTGGCATGTGTCGATGTTAACTTGAACAATAAATGTAACTAGAATAGTTGCTCTACAAAATGAGAAATTATATTATTCATTTATCCAAGAATAATCTTGAATATTATGTGGACCTACATCCATTTTGAATGATCATACCCTTTACCATCCTTTCCAAATAATATCCCACTTCATTCTCATCCGCCAGCCACTCATACTTTTAAAAACATTATCCAAAAGGTAATGTACCATCCTTTTCTTTGTACAAACCAATTTCACGTGCGCCGACTGGCAAACGTATCGGGTGTATCAACCCGGGTGACCCGGGTATCCGGGTACCCGGACCAAGGACCCTTGATAGCAATGTCCGCGATTTTGATAAAGCTCCTGTTCAACCCAGATTTCTGACAGTCCGTATTCGTTTGGTAGCTTTTATTTGATACTATTTTGAGCTTGTGGTTCTCTTATATGATTATGTTGTCCTGGTACCCTTCAGTGAGGACAGTTTGGTTATACCGTGTTTTGTAAAATTTAAGCCGTCGGTTTCTTGGGAGCTGCGTCTTAAGTTAAGGTTATTTATTACTTATTCTAATTTGATAATTAAATACAACGATAATTTTGAGGTCTAGTAAAATAAATTGACGAAGTTATATTTTAATATGGTGACTTTTTGTTATTAGTTATCAAGTTTACAGTGAGATCATCGCTTTTATTTTCTATTACAAGCCTAGTTTATCCCATTCCTGGCCAAAGACATTCCACGGTTCCTTTTATTTCTCTAATATTTAGTATTCTTGTCAATTTTTAAATTCCTCTTCAGTTTAAATAAAATGACCAGTTTTAATTGCCCAAAAAAATATCTCTCTTGTCATGTCCCAATCGCCATGACAGGCAAACACAACGTCCCATTACTTAAAATAACATTTAGTTCAGTTCCAAAGCGATTGACTTAACGGGTGTTTCAGCAAATTAATATAGTTAAATGTTTGTCTAACATTGGGCACTTATGGGTTTAATTAGGCTTGCCGCACTTCAAATCGATTGCCTTGTTAATATTGTAAGTGTATAGGGTTTGAATAGTATAATTTTGATAGCTTTAAACGTATAGACGAATGTCAACAAGACAATTTTATAAGGTGGGTTTATTTTTTCCTCATTGGCATTCTAATGATTAAACAGTTATTATAGGATCAACTCATGAATACGAAAAAAACCCGGCTAAGTACCATCATATTTAATTATTTGTTGTTATAGCGGCAACAGAAATACACACTCTGTGAAAATGTCAACTGTCTACCTATTACGGTCAATGAGATACAGCACGCTGACAGACAGACGAACGGACAGGCAGGGTAGAATCCCGTTGACTTTTGGTTACGGAGCCCTAAAGAGGGGTGTTAAATTCAGTTTAATTTATGTTCGTTATTTCGCTTAAGAGCATTCACTCCTCAAAGTAGGTATTCCATACAATTTGGCAAGTCTTTATTCTTGGAAATGAATTAACCTATACGACATACTTTTCATCCCGTGAGTATGTTCCCTTGGGACAATTTTAGATTTTCACGTGGGCGATGTCGTTGGCAGAAGCTAATAGTACCTATTTACCTAGACTTGTGAACTAAAACTGGCCTTTCATAAGCAGTGATCGAAATAGGTAGACTATATTTACCTTATGTTCGTGGAAGTAAGTAACATAGAGTTGATAATACCTCCTGTAAAATCCTGGAATCATGACAGTTAAAACCCGGTGTTATAAAAACATGAACTGGACTTTGAGTATAGTTACAAATTATTGATGTGAAGAATCAAAAGAAGAAAGAGTTGTGCGAAAAGAAAGCTATTTAATTTAACAGTTTTAGTAGGTACGGAACTCTAAAAACATAATTAAATTCTTCAATGTAGATTTTTTTTTTCAAATGTATTCAAAGCGCAAAAAGTAATTTGCAATTTCTTAAATCCCGGGATACAATCGTCATGTTTATGATTCCTAGATTTTAGAGGACTATCAACTCGTATGTTACTTACTTCCACGAATGATTAAGTAAATACTTATAGTCTACCTATCCCGATCTCTGTTCATAAGTGACGAAACTTCAGCTCTTATAAATCCCTGACTCTCGTCTGATCTCAAGGAAAAGAAACCTCTTCTATTTCTCTTTAGATCAAGTTGTACAGAAAACTATGAAACAGCGAAACAAAAATAAACTTTGAAACAGGAACAATTGCAATTTCGAAGCACTACAATGAAGATTAGTTTCTTCATTTTCCTCCTCATAAAACAATGAGAAGTATAACGTTTCCGAGAATAGAACTTTTCTTAGCAATTTTCCACCAGACATTGTTCCTTTATACAATGTGAAACTTCAACTCGAAGGGACTCGAATAACTTAAAAATTAATGTCCTAATCCAACAAATCAAAGTCGTAATAAGCTTGGAAATTGAATAAGTTCACTCAATGTTTGCTGAATGGAAAGGAACGAACTGTGGAGTCGGCATGGACTCTGTACTACAGACGCCAGCACGTCAAGCTACCCGAAACTGTCAAGTTTTCCCAATCTAATACAAAATTAGAGTGAATAGGCTTCTTCTGGGTAAGCTCGCTCCATCGTCGACTTTGTCTCTGTCATCTATGACCTAGACTAGAGTCAAGAGCAAACCCTTATTAAATAAAAAATAAATCAACCTTGAACCTAATGCTTTAACAATAAAGTTGCAAATCTATTAACGAAATTTGACAGATTGTTGTAGCTTGATGTACTGGTGTCTGTACATTCAATAAAACGTTTAGGTATACAGGTAAAGTAAAGACAAGAAGCAAAAAAATATTTATAATATCTTTAAAAATGACGGAGTTGTGAGCGTTTTAAAATACTTACTATTGACCCTATAGTAAGTAAGTTTTAGTTTACCCTCTAGAAAGTTTCTGGATTCTGATAAATAAGACAGATATACGACCTAAGATTTTTACATTTATTATTTTTCAAAGTATATTCCCTCGCAATTAATTTATTTTTGCATTCACTGAAACCATTGTACAAAGCAGTTGGACCAGTTTTCCTTAGGGACCTTCAATGGCTTCATGGAACGCATTCACCGCCGATTCAGGGCTCGTAAAACGTGTACCTCTAAGTTTGTCTTTAATTTTTGGAAACAAAAAGAGACAGAGTACGAGGTCCGGGCTGTGAGGTGGATGCGTCATCAGTTCCACAATTGAAGCCTTCAAATACGCTTCCGTTGCCTTAGCGGAATGTGAGGATCAGTTTCAATAAGTTCTCGTACGGTATCAATATTAGATTCGACACAATTTTCGAAAGGATGCCACAGTTAAAAACAAGTGACAGTCTTGCAAATTAAAAAGTAATATATTCCCAAAGAGTTCTATTTTCGAATTCCATTATGGTTCTTTTCATTCTTTTTTTGTCAGTGGCCAGATCCAGAAACTCTCAGTATGCCCCGGGAACGTATATGATAAATAGAGAGATGAAAATTGCATAGTTCCTGTAGGTTTATGCTAAGGAAGCAAAACTACGAGAAAAATATGCGTTTCAACATTTTGTTGTGAACTTATTAACCTAGAACATAGATCAGACTGGTACAGGAACGAGGGAATTGGCACAAGAAAAGAGAGGTCAATACTCAGCAGTGAGTGAAGTCATGAAGAGCTCAATAACTTTAAGAGTACACTCAAAACATTGATAAAAAGTATAAACAAGTTACTTGTCTGTATATTTATTTGACTGTACATTTTGTTTCGTCTCAAATTCCGAGACGAAATCGTGGCTACTTGGCGTATAAGCAGCTTAAATGTATTTACTGTATAATGGTACGTCTCTACGCTCTCCTAATCCAAGACACAAGGTTTAATTTTTGTTTAGGATTATAACTTTTGTTTATTTTGGTTTGTTTGTTTTGATATACTTCGTGAACTTATGAAGACTTTCGATTCCCTTTATAAGGGTGAATTCGGTGTATGTTTCGACTTATAAAGGGCAAGACTTGATGACATTTTCGATGAAAATAATGAGACTGGAGAGATTGAGAATATAACTTTGATTCGGTGAGGACAGATGTGAATAAAGGGCGATACTTAAATACCTTTGTGAAGTAGTTTCTGACTGACCGACTGGCTCTCAGAAAACGCATAGCAAAAACAAAATTGTACCACTACTAAGCCCACTTGCGCATACCAGTTATATTTTTTACATCATATTAATTTCATACATAATGGTACCGTATTCGAAACTGAGTCTACTGAGTCGACTGCAATTTTATTTAGTTTTTGTGTTTAACCCAGTAGCTGCTGGGCTTCATAATAAGTTAAAAAAGTCCGTTACAAATTGGCACTTAAACAATATTTTCGAAACCCCTTGATATTTTTTCAAACAAACTCAAAATGAGACCGCAAAACATACATATACCTCTATGCAACTTCTCTGACTGCTGATTTAACAAACCACATACTTACCGTCATTGAGATGTCTAGGATAACTTTCGTGAAGATTATGGCGAAGCTCGCATTGTTTCCTATTATCTCTCGCCCGCAACGGTTTGGGTCGGTTATTAATAATAACAAACGTTCTCACTTCAGGTAAGGGCGCTATTATTGGCACAAGCCAAAATAAACTGACTTTGGTGAACGTGCTATAAGTATACTTGATTTAGGCCTGCCCAGGAAGATAAGAGTTCAATTTACTTGAGGTGCAAGAAAAGAATTCTCGCGGTTTTGCGCTTGGAGACGTAATTGATGCTTTTTTTTAATTATTTAATATGGGTTTGCTCTTGACTCTAGTCTAGGTCATAGATGACAGAGAGAGAAAGTCGACGATGGAGCGAGCTTACCCAGAAGAAGCCTGTTCACTGTAATTTTGAAGAGATTAGGGTTGTATGCGTTCGGAAACACAGACGCAGGCAGAGAGTTCCACTCCTTTGCTGTGCGCAATATAAAAGACGTTTGAAAACGTTGCTGCTTTCTTTTCTTCCGCTTCAATATAAGGCCCCAAGTAAGGATGGACAAATTTGAACACAGCGTTCAGTACGTCTAACCAAAGATATCAAAGTAAAAAAACACTGATTAAAGCGATTTTATTTTGACCTAAAATGATAAATTGCTAACATTTTTAGTGTATTTTCGTTAGATGATTTTTTTCTTGTAAGTATATCATCTCGCCACCGCTTTCTAGGCCGGCCTCGGCGACGCCGTCCATCCTCTGGCACCCATTGCGTGGAGACTTTTGCCCAGCGGTCATTATGCATGCGGTGGCGAGATGACTTGGATGCACACCGTGAAGGCTGGTTCGAGGTGGCCCAAGAAAAGAATATCTGGAAGCATATGGGGGAGGCCTTTGCCCAGCAGTGGGACACAATAGGCTAAGGAAAAAAAAAGTATATCATGCGTTTTACTTAATATTTTTATATACTTGTCCTAATTTTGGTGGTCAAAAAGATTTCTAAAAGTTTGTCCATCTATTTATTGGAACCTTATATATGGTGTAACAAAAATAACGCAAAATTTTAAAAGGGTTTATTGTGTGTTCATTATTAACAACTTTGTCGTCGAGCTACGCAAACATAAATGTATGGGGCTGTAGATTTTTTTTCTCGATTTTAGGGCTAGTCCCATAGAAATTTGTTCATAATTATGAGTAGAAAACTGTCCCTAAATGAATATGGCTTTTGACTTCTTCTCTCATTAAGTAGACATAATTTGCCTAACGTTTCCTCAACTAAATTAAAGTCTCTGATACTGCTGAGTACCAGTATTTTACATGAAGCGACTTCCCACCTCACCTCCACAGTAATTGGTAAACACGAATCAATATTGGGTAGTACCTATATGGGTAGTAGCACTAAAAGATCTTAACCAAACATTGTCTATTAGGTTTACTTTGCATTGTTTTATTTAAATCTCGGTTCGGCACGATATAGGAATAACTTAAGTTCAAATTCGTGCTTGCCCAAGGTGCGTGGGATGTACTTGAGTGCTTTTACACGCCAACGCTTTTTCATATTACAGTATAACTAAAGAGCTTATTCCGCGATTTGAGCGCTGCGCAATTTGTTGCATACATATAAGTATTATTTTCACTCTGTGTCCAGTTCAAAAACGTTAATCCCCTTTTGGAATGGACTCTCCAGCTACCGGCTTCTAGTGATACAGTGTACAATAAAAGCTTGGAATTCAATACATATGGTACAAGTATGGTCAGCAACTAAAGTTTCTACTAGTTGTTATGATTTAGATAGTCGAAAATTTAACAAAAAAATGTTGTAACCATTTGTTGTCAGGTACATGTTTCTTGCAATCACGAATTTCAGTTTTGTTCTATAAATATTATGTATGATTTTAGTTCAGTTTTTAGGGTTCCGTACCCAAAGGGTAAAACGTCCGTCCATCTATCTGTCCGTCTGTCACCAGGCTGTATCTCATGAACCGTGATAGACAGACAGTTGAAATTGTCACAGATTATGTATTTTTGTTACCGCTACAATAACAAACACTAAAAAACATAATAAAATAAATATTTAAGGGTGAAAAAATGCGGAAAAAAATCATTTCTGTTGTATGGGAGCCCTCATACAACAGACTTAATTTTTTTAAATGTTTTATAGATAATGGTACGTAACCCTTCGTGTGCGAGTCCGACTCGCACTTGGCCGGTGTTTTAACTCATGCGAGTCTAACCGGATGTAACTGAATACTTGTAAATATTAACAGAAACCATTTATCTGACCTCCTTAAACCAGTGCCTAGGTGATTAGAACCAGAGTATTTGGTCCGTTCCCAAAATTTACTCGTGCGTAGACATCCATTACCTTTATATCTTTCGCACACTACATACACGTGTCCTAGTGACAGGTCAGACATATTTTACGACGAGGCTCTCTGACGGCCGCCATTTTAAAGTTTGTTTTTTTTTTGTAAATGGAAGGTATGACGTGCTTGCTTTTGCGCCAGGGTATCTTCTCTTGCCAGGGTTGCGGAATTTGTTCGAAAGAGTCACCGCGGCCCTGGAAAGCAAAGGGCTTTAGAAGGAACACGAATGGCTTTTAGTCAGTAAGAGTCTGACACGCCCTAACGCTCCACCCAGAGCGGAAGAAGTCATTTGATGATTTCCCAACCTTAAAAAAAAAAAAAAGGGTATCTTCTCTGGTAACAGTGATGATGGTGATGATGATACAAGAAAGGAAAAAAACGGGATATGGTACGAAATCGCAGGAAAAAGCTAGTTTTGAAGTGTCAACAGTCTTTCGTTGCCAACTGTACACCGATGAGTGTTTTAACAAGCTAAAAATGTACGACCGTTCACAAAAATACACATACGTTACATAAGTACGTGTTTGGTAAAAAATGTTAGGCTTCAAAAATATGCGCGTTATATTTATTGTGCGGTGTTCTGAAATACCTACTACAGTTAGCATGGTTTCAGTTTGAGTGGTAAATTTCGTGGTTAATTAGTGATTATTCCCGCTTGAAAATGGTTTGTGTAATTCAAAATGAATGTACAATAACATAGAATTCGTAATAATTAATTACGTAATGGTTATTGGCGTATTTAATTTAATGTAGTTTTAGGCATATTATTATGGAGCAATCTCATCAAAAACACATTGCAAATCAATGTGTTTTGAGCATAATTTATTGGTATAAAGAGGAATAATTTGATATTTTCTGTAAATCAGCCTTTGAAAAGCAATGAGGCTTATTTTTCACCAGTGCCTGTCTAGCATACACTCTTAAGCTAAGTCCTTTTTGAAAAGTATATTTTTATTAATTGAAATTAACGTCCTCGACTCGAAAGCTGTTCAGTGGAGGAAGTTTGGAGCGGAGTGGAGGGATGTTATGCTCTTACCATGGCATGAAAAGCATAAGGCTTAGGATCGCCATTTTGAAAACCTCAATACTTATATAACAACCCTGTTCCAAAATCCCTACTATCGTAGTCCGGATTTCGTTGAGCACATAAGCCGGGAACATATGAAACTGGAATATCCCGTGCATCATCTACACGTTTGTGGGTTTTCTCAGCACTTACCCGTTCTTATCCAGCTTCGCTTTAATCTTAGCTGTCTTGCAAGTTATATTTTGATATTACTACAGTTTCTTGGAGTACGGAGAAAATTAATTGAAGTTTGCAGCTCTTGCGAAGAAGTGAAGTTTATTATTTTTGAGTTAGAAATGTTTTGTGTACGGGATTGGATATTCTGAATAGCAGTAAAGAAATAGCAGAGGAGTAAATTGGTATTTGACTTAGGAGAAAATATTTAAGTAAATGAAAACGGTTCTTATTTTCCAAGACGATTTTGTTTAAACGACGCATAGTACAGTACAAATTCGCTTTAGTCTAAGGCAACTTCTACCTGAGACTTCCGCATTGGCAGAGCTGCTGGAGAGGGAGGCCTTTCCCCAGCAGTGAGACAAAATAGACTCGATAGATAGACATAGAGTTTATTTAGATCGGAAGAGCACACGTCTGNNNNCGATTCCCGGCCACCGTAGGCGCGGGCTTGCGGTCGGTGAGCGTTGGGTGGTTCGCCGTCCGATCAGAACCAGGCCCGGGTTGACGGTTAAAGAGATTTCAGCATAGTAGACGGGGCTCGCTTGGGCCAAAGCCTGCCAGGGTTGCGGAATATGTTCGAAAGAGTCACCGCGGCCCTGGAACGCAAAGGGCAATTGGAAAAACACGGATGCGTTTTAGTCAGTAAGAATCTGACACTCCCTTCTACTCCGCCCATGCTAAAAACATTTTCTTTATCAAGATTCTCTTTGCTGAAGCTAGACTTGATCCCCAGAACATCTCGATACTACCGACAATTCAAATTACTCTCAACACGGCCGCACACAAAAGAACTTTTACACACATTAAATTGTACTCACAACCTGTTGTATTGAAATCCCTTTGTTCAGCGACCCACTGCTCTTTTAAATCAATATCGCTGGGATTTTACACGTTGCCGTCGACCTACATTTATTAATTGCATGTTGCATCCATCCCGGGCAGGCGTAGCCACGTGAGTTCCAGCTAGAACCGCCCCGTACCGATATAACCCGGTTAATAACCGCCGTGAACCGGTTCATACTGCCTTTGTCCGGTAATGGGTGAAATTATTTCTCCGAAACATTTCTGTTTAACTTTGAGATATATATTGAAAAAATTTGTATTGTAATTTATTGAAAATGCTCCTGTTCGTACCACATAATTAATTATCAGATTTTTGTTTACTCATATACACAAGGCTTTAAAATGTCAGCCCAACGCCGAAAATCTCCTTTCTGGCTATCAATAAAGATATAATTTGATTGTAAAAACGATCATGGAACGCACACCTGTGACATCTGGCAAGTTGTCTTTTGATAGCTAACAAGGCTTGGGTGAAGTGATCACGAGATGAGCTGTCAATCCATATAATAAAGATGGAATGACAGCTCACTTCGTGATCACGTGTTATCTTGATTATATGGATTGACTGACAGCTCACCTCGTGATCACTTCACCCAAGCCTTCACTTCAACATGTTTACAGAATCGACCGGCTGTTCTTTCCTTTTTAGATTTCCCGTGATCGGTGCTGTTGCACTTTGTCTATCTCGTGTGTAATTCAATTAAATATAATTGAATACCAAATTAAAAGTGTATTTTGCTCCTATCTAATATTAATGACTAGATAAAGTATACCCGCAAAATCCTGGTTTGAACACTAGAATCAAAAACACACAGATGCACAGATACCGTTTCGAAAAAGAAAGGTATTCATCCACATCTGGTACGACTTCAAACCATCTAAAATACACTCGGAGAAAGGTCAAAACCGTTCCAGGACGTTGATTAACCAGTTTGAACCGCTTTTGTCCAGTAATCTCGAGAATTATTCCACATCGCTGGCTGGTTTCTCCGTCTGTCTGATTTGAAGCCATTGAAAGGAGTCAGATATAATATCTTGCTATGATTTAATTCCGCCTTTAATTGAATTGATTAATTAATCGTTGTCCGGTTCTGTGTTGAGTTGAACTTTGAGAAGGTTTAATTGAATTGTTTATTGTTTTGTACGGGAACTGAACAATAAGGAATTTTGAGAGGGATTGTGAATTTTGCGATTAGTGAAAAGCCTTTTCCAAAGGCACTCTTTTAAATCATTTTATGTTGATGGTCAATGATTGCTTTATTAAAATTTTTTATTATATTAGTCTTCATGGTTGTTTATATTGGGAAGTCTTACAAAAAAGTCAGTGCTTTAAAAGCAGTAGTAGCCGTCGAATTTTCAAAATAAAACGTAATTACTACCTAAAGGATAGTAATCCCAACGGAATGTTAACAATTACAAATGTCTGCCGAACCTCCAGTTTCCTCGTTAACGTGTTACTAAGTCCAAATTCGCGTGCCCACAAATTAGTACAAATTCAGCAATTTTCCGTCAGCCAGTGTGAGCGAATGCAGCTCAAACCTGTGTATCATGGAGCGACTGACCTAGCTGGCCGACACGACCCAGTAAACTTGATATCCTAGCAACGCTTGTTGACAGTCTTTTGGACATCTGAGTACCCATAACTACTTTCAAAGATCTTCAAATGACAGCCAAGAACAAAGGCTTTATGTACCCGAAACGACTGTAAAATATCTTCAAATGACAGCCGGGACTAAAGGCTAACGTGCTTTCCGAGGCACAGATGGGCCCCTATACAACGTGTAACAGAATAAACGAAATACCTCTTTTAAGGTGCCATTGTACTCATCATTATGAACAACTTTTACAATGGGACCAACACTGAAATCGTGAAAATAAAATCTGCTGTTCAGTACATTTTGTTGAGTTATGCGCACATAAATGTATGGGGCAGTCGATTTTTTTTCGCGATTTTGGTATTGGTCCCATATAAGAGAAAGTTGCTCATAATGATGAGTACTTCTGTTACATGTTGTGTATATAAATATGAATGGTCGCCCATTCACAAATTTCCACAAGTAATATTAGGGAGTATACATTCACCAAACTCTAAAGGTAGGTTACTACTAGGTTTAAATGACTATGTTATTTATAGTAGTCCCGTATCACGTTAATAAGGATATAGTTAGCGCCGAGTACTGGCTGATGTCATTCACAGCGGACCGTTGGAGAGATACTCTGATTTGAATGGTAGGAATTTGAGCATTAATTGGTTATGGAATGTTTGATCTCAAGGCTGAAATTCCTATGGTTATGAATAGGCACTTATGTTGAAGAGGATGACAATTGAGTGAGAGATGTTTGGTTGAAGTCTTTCTACTAGACCGAAGGGTCCTTGAGACTGGAAGCCAATTCCATGTTATCATTTGAAATTGATTTCTTGTTTTGGTCAAAAGCTAAATATTTAAAAATTTTAAAAACTTCTGTTTTGAAAGTGCTAGTTCATGGAAATACTTCCAACATACCCTTTTGTCTTCCAGCAGCGTTGTGCTCCAGACGAGTCTAAGGAGTTACTGGCACATGGGACATTTTAGGGTCCAAGATAGGCGTCCTCTATAGTCCTCCGACCATTAGGTGGACCGCTTACATAAATTAAATTAGGTATGTCTTTTTTTTTTAAATGTGTTTTCATATTTGTATTTTGTAGTATTATGTTTTATGTAAGTGTGCTTTTGTGTGTTGTGTTTTCTGTTGTTGTACCAAATAAATGTTTTATTTATTTATTTATTTATAATTGGCTAACCAACAACTGTATATACTGTACAAATGTTTAAATAATGGTTTTCTATTTACTAAGGTTAGTATTACAACTTTCGTATTACAACTTTCGTGGCTTAATTATAACAGCCGTATGGGTCGATCTTCAAGGTTAAGCGACGCTTGCCCAGGTTGGTCTGTGGATGGGTGACTATACCGAGTTTTCTCCGTGTCTCGGTGCGCACATTAAGCCGTTGGTCCCGGCTGTCATTTGGAGATCTTTGGCAGTCGTTACGGATTGTCAGAAGCAAGAAAATCTGTCACCCGTCTGGCCAAAAAGTACCGTGTGACCCAGTTAATGGGTTGTGGAGGTCTGGTAGGCAGCCGCTCCACGTAAAATACTGGTATTCAGCTGAATCCGGCTTGACTGGGAGCCGACCCTAATATAGTTGGGAAAAGGCTAGGCAGATGATGAGTATAACAATTGTTTATAGGTAAGCTTAGCACCGTATGCCCCATAAAAGTAATTAAAAAGTATTTTTTTCTATCGATGATAACATGATCATCCAATGAGGTACATCAGAAAAGCTTATCATTTCGCGTTATGCCAAGATACATTGGTCACATATGCTGGGTCATTCACACATCCCACCATATTTCAGTACCCATAATTTTGAACGGTACCCAGATGTGTCAGCGACAATAACTTTCAACGGCGGACACAATTTGATTGATTGATGGCTATGTATATTTTTATGGGTGGCTAAAAATGTACCCGTGAATGCGAATACGGGATATATTGCGTTCCAATCATGTGTCATGTATTTCTATCGCTGCTTTGAGGATAAAACTGAATTGGTTATTTGATAGGGAAAAAGGTGCATACCAGTTGTTGATGTGCATTTTAAATAGCTTTTGCTCATGATCAAACATTGCTTTTTAGTTTACGGAACTGGCATTTATAGAGTAGAACATACAACGGATTTTGAGCGGACAAGACGAATCAAAAAGGAGTGTGGCAGCCAGCCAGCATCAAGTATTATAAGTCTGTGGCAACTTTTGACAACACTGTCATCTCGTCTTTCAATTCGGTTTTATGTTTTCTTTTTTGTGTTTGATACTTCATAACTCTGTCAATCATGAACAGATAAAAAAAAAAAAAATATGTGAAAGGATATACTTTCCGGTTGGACCCATAAATTTTATCAAAATCAGTTCAGTTTGGTTTTTAAATCAAAACGGCAGGAGGAAATAGAAAATATTTTATCCAAGTAAACGAAATTGCATGTTTTGCTTTCCTGTGTCTCTCTAGTGGTGTTGTTAGGCGTTGGGGTACCACTAAAAAGTGCAAAATAAAAAACTTTTTACAAAAAAATACAACCGACTTCCAAATAAAGCGAAAAACCCGCACATTTCCGACCTGACATCCCAATTCAGTTTCCAATTCATCAAAAGAATCCCTTTCAGTCGTCTCAAAACTGTCAAGCGATACCCAAAAACGTCGGCACCAATAACACTTGGTGCTCCAGCATTAATATTGACTTATCACCGAGCAATGTTTGCTAGAACCCCGGAAGTGGCCATTACTTGCGGAGGAGCGGACAGAGGAATCAATCGACAATGCTCGTACGTTTGTTTAACGGGCTGTTATAATGTTTTAGGAAGGAAGGATCTTTGTTTTGNTGTGACATCTGGCAAGTTGTCTTTTGATAGCTAACAAGGCTTGGGTGAAGTGATCACGAGATGAGCTGTCAATCCATATAATAAAGATGGAATGACAGCTCACTTCGTGATCACGTGTTATCTTGATTATATGGATTGACTGACAGCTCACCTCGTGATCACTTCACCCAAGCCTTCACTTCAACATGTTTACAGAATCGACCGGCTGTTCTTTCCTTTTTAGATTTCCCGTGATCGGTGCTGTTGCACTTTGTCTATCTCGTGTGTAATTCAATTAAATATAATTGAATACCAAATTAAAAGTGTATTTTGCTCCTATCTAATATTAATGACTAGATAAAGTATACCCGCAAAATCCTGGTTTGAACACTAGAATCAAAAACACACAGATGCACAGATACCGTTTCGAAAAAGAAAGGTATTCATCCACATCTGGTACGACTTCAAACCATCTAAAATACACTCGGAGAAAGGTCAAAACCGTTCCAGGACGTTGATTAACCAGTTTGAACCGCTTTTGTCCAGTAATCTCGAGAATTATTCCACATCGCTGGCTGGTTTCTCCGTCTGTCTGATTTGAAGCCATTGAAAGGAGTCAGATATAATATCTTGCTATGATTTAATTCCGCCTTTAATTGAATTGATTAATTAATCGTTGTCCGGTTCTGT